>JARQOC010000006.1:341663659-341794295 GCA_033576535.1 Allobates femoralis
TTAACATCCAGGTCATGGAGCCGGCTTTCTCTCCATGAATCTGTGTCTCTGTGGATTCTGCGCCTCCGAGCTACCCTGGACCATCAGGGAAGTGTCACTCTTGCCTACCTTTGTCTTTACTGGTCGGCACCCACTGGCCTACTACTCTTACTCTGCCTCGTTCCTCCCTTTTGTACCCCATACGTCACCTGACCTATCTTCCCACACACTTTCCTCTAAACCCCACCACCCCTTTCCCGCCTAGAGTCCCGGGCTCCGGGTTGGGTGTTGTGTCTGGTGGGTGTGTGTTCTGAGGGTGTTCCTACAGAACTGTCTATCTGCCTGGCTGCAGTTCCCTCATGTGGCCACCCTGTCGCAGTGGCGCCACTGACTGACCAACTGCCAAGAAAGCGAGTAAACCAGGTTGAAGCCCAGCACTGTGTGGGACTGTCATTTCTGCGCCTGAAGAGAGGTAGACTAATTTGACGAGCCGGTAGCAGGTGACTGCCTGACGGTGACTGTGAACCCTGCCAGCCACCCAGCCCTGCTGGCCTACCATTTCCCCAATCATTTCCACAGACTTTACTGATGCCCTGGGGACCTGCTCTTCCTGTGGAGAGCTGAACCATCCTCGTTGTTACTCCCATCATCCCCCGAGTTCTCGACCGCAGCAGCTATGCCGTCCGCATTCCACAGGTGTCACAGCACTCTTTTATTTTTGCTTTTATTTTATTTTTATCCATTTGTCAAATTCCCCTTTTTAACTGATTGCCGGACGAGGGGATCACGGACTGGGTCATGCCACCATGACATCCCTTAGCCCGAGACAATGACGAGAGGGCCCGGTTCCGAGTACCCCACGGTCCCCACCATGGGCAAGTCACTGTATGTATATAGTGTGGATGTGTATACATTATAGTGCTGTGTATGCACTATATGCAACCTTTATATTATATATAAACAGCCAGCAGCCTCTATATCAGGAGTCTCAAACTCATTTGGGTATGTGGGCCGCACATAGAATACAATTGAATTTGGGGGGCCGCATTCCTTCCAGGACATTTTGATCATTTTTTAAACATTTTTCACTCCTTGTTTTACAATTAGTCCCATATACTAATTTTGGCAAACATCTGGTAGAAATGCCCCATCTTGTAGCAATACCTCCATCATTATCCCTTCTTGCAGTAATGCCCCATCATTCTCCCCTTCCTGTAGTAATGTCCCATCATTCTCCCCTTCCTGTAGTAATGCGCCTATCATTCTCCCTTTCCTGTAGTAATGCCCCCATCTTGCTTTCATCACACACATATTCTCACATACACACATATATACACATACCCATATTCACACACACACATATATACACATACACACACACACATATATGTACACATACATACATACACACACATATACACACACATACATACACACACCTACATATAAATGTAAAGACCAGAGGTCCGTACTAGATCCAGTGAGTCACAGAAACAGAGACGGAGGCAGAAGCAACATAAAATACTTGCTTTTACTTGGGGAAACAGATGGAAAATTTAGAGTAAGATGCACAGAATTTGTTATTTCCCCAGAAATAGATAAATTATTTACATACACCCAGCATCAAGCTAGGGGTCGGTGTGTTACCTTAATGTTCCTCCTCAGTGTGAGGAGACAATGCCAAAAATAAATTTACCTAAAATCTATACAGAAAAATAAGCGATTTACTACACACAGCAGCAGGACAGGTGTAAATCAGATGGATGCAGTTTAGTGAGGATCACTGAAATAACACACCGATTTACAATCTTATCAACTCTATACATACAATACATATAAACCCAGTGTACATATATGTACATATATATTTATATATCTGATCTGTTGGATACCCGGGTACCTTATCTAATAGTAAAGTTTAGTCCAGTTACAGTCTGTACAGGCCTGGGGAAGTACTGTTAACGCAGTCACTTCCAATGGTCTTCAGCGCCAAAAATGAAAAATAAATAAAACACAACTGTAGTAAATAGGGATATTGTGTTCTCTTGTCTGAAGGGGGGTCTTAGTCTCTGTAGCTTTTTGGGAGGCCAAGTGTGTTCACCTAGAGACACCACACCGAGGCCTGCAGTCTCACAGCAGAGATTCAGTCTTTTCCTCTCACAGTATGGCCAACCCGTCTCCTCTAAAGCACTCCTCTCCTGGCAGTAGTATACTCGCTTCTTAGCAGGGAATAAGTCTTTGGTCCCCTCCAGGGGCTCTGCTGTTCAGTGGATCAGTGTCCGGTCTCAGCTTTATCTGGCTCAGACTTCTCCACAGCCACTCTCCTCACAGCACCTCAGGAGACTCGTTTACCTCAGCCCAAACTCTCATAAAGTCCTCCCTGTCTCCGTGACAACCTCCTCAGCTGACAGCCCCCACCTTTTTATTCAGGAAGTAAATTTTACACACTCTTACATGCCACCCCACTAAAGGTTGGCGTCCTCGACACACCTCCCCACTCAAAGTCCTCTTGCGCATAGCGCTGTGGTGGTATTCCCGCTGTAGCCCGAGTTGACCTCCTGGGACCAGACACTGGATTTCCAGTCCCAGAGGTATCAGTGCTTTCACCAGGAGAAGTTGATGAAGATGCTCCCTCCTGAGGTGCTGCATTCCATAGCACATTGTCCGGATCAGGCACCTGTCCTTGTTCAGCATCCCTAGGAGAAGACATAGGATGCACAATATTCTCACTATATGGCGGCGCATTTACCACGGGGAAAAGGTGGGTAGACACAGGGAAAGGCTCATCACAACATTCGGTATTACTAGGATGAATCACCCCCCGAGAAACAGGTTCTGGCTCCCTGGAAATGGGGCCTGAGTTTTCGAACCGACATCGCTGCAACATGTTACGATGAAGATTGCGGGTCGGTCCTCCAGTTCCCACCGGCTCTACCTCATAGACTGGGATTTCAGGACTCACCCTTCTTTTGACCACATATGGCGTTGCCTCCCATCGATCACTCAACTTGCCCGATTGCCCCTTAGTCCTCACCAACACCCTGTCCCCCAGAGAGAAAGGCTCATTTTGTACTGGGTGTCTGTCCCGGTGAGTCACCTGACTGAGTCGGTTACCCACCACCCGATGAACCACCCTTAACCTATGCCGGTGTTCACAGGCCCATTCAGACGCGGTCCGAGGGTGAGTGGAGGAGAGATCTGGCATACTCGATTCTTCAATATCTCGGCCAGGTCGACCGAACATTAGCATGTGTGGGGTGTAACCTGTAGTGCTATGCATCCTGTTATTATAGGCCCACATCAATTCAGGGATAAATTCAGGCCAGTGAGCCCGCTGCTCATTCTCTAATGTCCTCAACATTTGCAAAAGAGTCCGATTGAAACGCTCGCAAGCTCCATTACCTTGTGGATGGTAGGGTGTTGTCTTTGACTGCTGGATACCATACAACTGGTACAGTTCCTTCATTAGAGTACTCTGAAAACATGCCCCCTGATCTGAGTGTATTCTTTGCGGACACCCAAACACTTGGAGAAAATGACGACACACGGCCTTAGCTGCCGACTCTGCTGTCTGATCTCTCGTTGGCACCGCCACAGCATATTTAGTGAAGTAGTCTGTCATCACCAAGCAATAGGAGCACCCCGACGTCGAGTACCCTATCAAGACATAATCAATCATGAGCAATTCCAAGGGGGCAGACGTTTTAATTGTTTGCGTAGGGGCCCGCTGCTCAGGACTCTTACTGAGCCCACAGACCCGACATTGCCGACACGCCTCCGCTACCATGCCTCCCAGGTCAGGGCAATAGAGGACTCGCTGTAGCCACTGGAGTGTCTTTTCACTACCAAAGTGAGCTCCTTTCTCATGCGCTTCACGGGCAACCACCGGCCCCAGCGACATGGGGATCACCAGCTGGTGCCGGTGCTGCAACTCAGATTGCAAATAAACCTTGCGATATAATAGGTCATGTTCAACGCACAACTTGTCCCACTGACGCAACAGCTTCTCGCCTTCTGTGGAAAATTGGGCCTTCTCTTCTGGTCGTGGCCATACTCTATTCTGTACCCAAGAGCGTACCAGTTTAATGTCTGGACAGCCATTTTGGTCCTCTAACCAGTCAGCAGGAGTTTTACCAAGGACATAAGGCATCCCTGATGCCACCCCACTTGAATGTACCACACTCTGGAAGATAGGTAATTGACCAAAATCGGGAGTCTCGATGTCCTCGAGTTCATCGTCAACACTCCCTCCTGAGGGTCCCAAAGGCACCCGTGACAGCGCATCGGCATTTCCATTCTCTCGTCCAGACCGAAATTTAATACGATAGTTGAACTTAGCAAGGCGGGCAACCCATCGCTGTTCTAGTGCCCCCAGTTTTGCATTATCTAAGTGGGACAGGGGATTGTTATCTGTCATTACCAACACTTCAGCACCAGTGAGGTATTCGGCAAAACGCTCTGTCATAGCCCATACCAATGCTAGTAGCTCCAGGCGAAACGAACTATAGTTAGCCGGATTGCGCTCAGTGTCCCTTAAAGACCTGCTGCCATAGGCGATGACCCGCTCCCGGCCATCCTGAATTTGGGCCAGTACCGCCCCCAACCCGTGAAGACTACCGTCAGTGTACAACAGGAAAGGGGTATCAAACCGGGCATATGCCAACAACGGGGCAGTCGTTAGGGAAGTTTTCACCTCGTCAAATGCCTTTTGCTGCTGAGGCCCCCATTGAATAGGGCGGTTGTGAGGACCCAGCGCTGTCCCTCTTAAAAGTTCATTCAGAGGACCCACTACTTGTGAAAATCTGGGCACAAATCGTCGATAGTACCCCGCCAATCCAAGAAAGCCCGAACCTCTCGCAGGGTCTGGGGAGGTGGCCACTCCTGTACCGCTAAGATCTTACTGGCACCCGTCCATTCTTCACAATCGCCAAAGACCGGGCCACATGCACCTTGGCAAGAGAGGACTTCTCTGGGGCTGGCTCAAGTAATACCTCAAGTCCATTCAGCCTCTGCGCCGCCCCCACTGGCAACATTAAGAGTTCCTCCTGTCGGGGTGCCAGTGAAATTGTGGTCCGTGATGGCACTCGGACTAGGCCCACCCGGCCCCCAGGGACTGCACTTTTCAGCAGGTTACAGTTCAACACTAGGCGGTGTAACATTCTCTGAGTTGGTCGGTGACTTGTAGCATGAGTCCAGTATCGGGGTCCCTCATGGGCATACATCTGATGATTTAGATCTCGCAGAATGTTCATTCCAAGTGTCACCTCCATCCCTCTTCTAGGGGGGTGGTCCACCAGCACTACCCCTTTCTGACCCAGCTCTTGACCAAACATTTTCAGCCTCATCCACACGATCCCTTTCACCGTCAGCTGGCCATTGTTAGCGGCGGTAAGTCTTATCATTCGGCTATCTTCGGAACCACTAGTTGACTGAAGTATTCCTCGAACACTTCCAGAGGCATAATGGTACATTCAGATCCCGTGTCAACCAAACAACTCATCTTCCGCCCTTCAAATTCTGCTTCTAAAACTGGACTGCATGCGAACAAATCTTGCTCTTCCCATTGAGGGCTTTGTGGGGGGTGGGCCGCTGCGATTTGCCCCCTCAAGGCAGCGGCTGGGAGTTTAACATCGGCAAAGGAGTCTCGGGGACTGTGGACATCCGGCAGTATCGTGAGATGTGTCCCTGGCGCCCGCACCTCCAGCAGGTAACTACTCTTCGTGGACGGGGGCTCGAGTTATTCAAAGAGGGTGGTCTGGCTGTCGGTGGAACCACCATCCCAGAGGGTGTGGCTGGTGGCCTCTCCAGGGGAGTAGGAGACGACCCAGCTCTGATCTTAGACACTTCCAGCTTTAGCTCCTTCAACTCTGCACGCAGAGCTTGCACAACGTCTACCAGTCCCTCCGCTCCTGACACTGGCATTTGGCTTTTTTCCATCCGTGTACTGTCCACAGCCCCTTGAACTACCAGGGTGGACTCCGCCTCCCTTTCCACCGCGGCCTGGTAAATCTGCCTAAAAGATATTTCTGGGGTAGCCCGGGCCACCTCCAACAGTTTATCCCGAAGGGGCCTATTGGCTAGTCCTGTGATGAATTGGTCCCGGAGCAAGTGGTCTACCTCCCGGAACGCTCCCATGGCCCCTGGGTCTAGTCGCTGCACTTCGTTCAATGTCTCCTGTAGCGTATTAGAGTACTGCATCAGAGACTCACTTTCCTTTTGAGGGCGATTAAAAAAAAAAGATCGAAGCTGGGTCACACGGGCCCGGCCTCCCAAACTCCCCTCTAACAGTACCAAAATTTTCTCTAACGTACTCCTCTCAGCCTCAGGTCGTACCATCACCATCCGCCTAGCATCGCCCTCTAGTGCATTTAATGCCAGTTCTGCTCGTACTGCAGGAGCCAGATTACACATCCGCAGAATACTCCGGACCCTCTCAGCCCAATCCTGCAACGCCATGTTATGCCCGTCGTATTTCGGCATGTGCTGGAGTAAAGCTCCTACCGGCACATACCCTCCCACATTCGCCGCGGCTGCCAAAGGATCCGCACCCAGCAGCATGACTGCTGGTGTGGTGGGGTCATTTCTTCCCTCGCCGTCTCCGTCCATGACAAACACTGGATCCTGCCGACTACGCCAAAATGTAAAGACCAGAGGTCCGTACTAGATCCAGTGAGTCACAGAAACAGAGACGGAGGCAGAAGCAACATAAAATACTTGCTTTTACTTGGGGAAACAGATGGAAAATTTAGAGTAAGATGCACAGAATTTGTTATTTCCCCAGAAATAGATAAATTATTTACATACACCCAGCATCAAGCTAGGGGTCGGTGTGTTACCTTAATGTTCCTCCTCAGTGTGAGGAGACAATGCCAAAAATAAATTTACCTAAAATCTATACAGAAAAATAAGCAATTTACTACACACAGCAGCAGGACAGGTGTAAATCAGATGGATGCAGTTTAGTGAGGATCACTGAAATAACACACCGATTTACAATCTTATCAACTCTATACATACAATACATATAAACCCAGTGTACATATATGTACATATATATTTATATATCTGATCTGTTGGATACCCGGGTACCTTATCTAATAGTAAAGTTTAGTCCAATTACAGTCTGTACCAGGCCTGGGGAAGTACTGTTAACGCAGTCACTTCCAATGGTCTTCAGCGCCAAAAATGAAAAATAAATAAAACACAACTGTAGTAAATAGGGATATTGTGTTCTCTTGTCTGAAGGGGGGTCTTAGTCTCTGTAGCTTTTTGGGAGGCCAAGTGTGTTCACCTAGAGACACCACACCGAGACCTGCAGTCTCACAGCAGAGATTCAGTCTTTTCCTCTCACAGTATGGCCGACCCGTCTCCTCTAAAGCACTCCTCTCCTGGCAGTAGTATACTCGCTTCTTAGCAGGGAATAAGTCTTTGGTCCCCTCCAGGGGCTCTGCTGTCCAGTGGATCAGTGTCCGGTCTCAGCTTTATCTGGCTCAGACTTCTCCACAGCCACTCTCCTCACAGCACCTCAGGAGACTCGTTTACCTCAGCCCAAACTCTCATAAAGTCCTCCCTGTCTCCGTGACAACCTCCTCAGCTGACAGCCCCCACCTTTTTATTCAGGAAGTAAATTTTTACACACTCTTACATATACACACAGGATTGTTCTCACCTGTCCTCCGTTCCCTCTGTGTCCTGCACATGCAGCCCGCAGGCACCGCAGACTGGTGATCACGGCCCGGTTCAGCACTGACGTCTACTCTCAAATGAATGCACATTCGCTGGCGCCACCAGGATCAAGTTATTAACAGCTACACCAATGGCGGCCACTGACCAGTGACAGGCCGGCAGCTGACATGAGATGATGTCATCAGCTGATGTCAGCTGCTCGCCTCTGATTGGCTGGTGGTTGCTATAGGAATAGCTGAGCAGATCCTAGAGGTGACGGTGAACGTGCATTCATCCGAGAGCGGATGTCAGTGCTGAACTGGGCCATGATCACCAGTCAATCTGAGGTGCCTGTGGGAGGCATAAAGCAGCTTCTAGGGCAGCATGCAGCCTGCAGGCTGCGTGTTTGAGACTCCTGCTCTAAACCTTTCATGCCACAGGAACGCCAGTCCACCCTAGCATACAGCCCTAGAGAGAAGTCTCCTAACCCTGATGGTCTACCTATCACGTATTATAAAACCTTTTTAAAAAGGTGGTTGGCGAAATCCTATTTCCTAGATATGTGCAATGCCATCCATCAGGGGAGCACATTCACCCAACAAGCGCAGATGCTCACATCTCACTTATCCATAAGGAAGGCAAGGATCCTGAGTGCTGTGGTAATTACAGACGAATTTCACTTTTGAATGTGGATCTCAAAGTACATGCTAGCATGTTGGCAAAGCATGTTGTAGAACATTTGCCACATCTAATATCACAAGACCAAACAGATTTGTAAAAGGTAGAGAAGGAAGGGACAATGACCTATGAGTCCTCCACTTAATGCAATATTCTAAACTACACAGTCTGCCACTCATGCTTCTGGGCACAGACACGGAGAATGCTTTTCATATGGTGGAATGGACCTTTCTACAAGAAATGCTCAGCTACTTTCAATTCCCCATCCCCCCAAATTCATAAAGGCCATACTCCAAATGTACAACCACCCTACAGGAGGGAATAATCCAAATAACTCATTCTCCAAACCCATTGTCATAAAAAATGGTACAAGACATAGCTGCCCACCTTCTCCTCTCTGTTTTGTCATGGTTAAGGAACGCTTGATTCAATCTAGTAGACAATATCCGAACATAATGGGCATCAACATACAAGAGACACACCACAAAACTATACCATTTGCTGATTACTTCCTGGTCATAATGATCCAATAGAGTTTTTATCAGGCTATTTGCACTCCCAGAGGTCTATGATCCAAAACTTCTTGTAATCCATAAAAGGTTTTTATTATTTCTCAAGAAAAGCACATACAACACGTTTCGACAGTAAAAAATGTCTTCCTCAGGTATATCGTTAAAGACATTTTAACAATATACCTGAGGAAGAAATTTTTTACTGTCGAAACGTGTTGTATGTGCTTTTCTTGAGAAATAATAAAAACCTTTTATGGATTACAAGAAGTTTTGGATCATAGACCTCTGGGAGTGCAAATAGCCTGATAAAAACTCTATTAGATATATACTTCTATGGTAACTCAGTTTGAGCTACATACTAGCTACCAGGGATTTGCAGCATACCGAATACTGAGGAAATCTACTCCTGGATACTTAATGGTCTCTAGTGACCGATACACAAGTTAACAAGACCTAAAAAAGGTGAGTGCCATCTACATCCACCTACGATCTAATTATACATTTACATTTAGATTGGTGCGCTTCCTTCCTTTCCTTTCCTTCTACCAGAAATGGTCATAATGATGCAACCAAGTATCCCTGCCCTTATGCAGATACTACAGTAATATATGGCTCACTGTCCACCTTCATAATAAATATGACTAAATCAGAAGCCCTGGGTTTAAATATTCCCACTTCAATTAACAACCACCCAGATATATCTCAAACCTAGGGATCAACATAGGGAATTCCTCCAAAGATCTGTTCGATCTTAACTACAATTCCCTCCTCCCAAAAGCATTAGAGCACATTAAATCTTTACTGGATTTGGAGAAAGAACTTAAAAAAGAGCATTATCCTACCCAAGTTTATCTACCTATTCCAAATGCTTCCCATTCCAGCTCTAAAAACATACCTAGCCAATGTGAACTCTCTATTCTTCAACTATATATGGGACAAACGCAGACCATGCATCAACTCACGCACCCTCTCACTCTCTAGAAACAATGGGGGATGGGAGCCCAACATATTCGTGTACTACCAAGCAGCTCTCCCCACTAGAACCCTTGATTGGGTAAGGAGACCACAAGGGTAGCTCTGGCACTCAATTGAAGACCTTATGTTTCCTGTCCCACTGTGCAATATTCTATGCTCCCCACACTTATTGTCTCTAATGATTAATTTCACCAATATACTAACCCAAACCACTGTTAAGTCTTTCACCCTCTCTGCTACCCCTAAATCGAGTTTCGCACCTATTAGAACACAAATAGGTGTGTCTGATATGGAAACCACCAACAGTAGAAATAGCACAGCGACATTGGTAGACCAAGTACTGGTAAACAAAACATTCATATCCTTCCAGGAGATGCAGGACCTACCTACATTATCCAAACTCACCATCGTGCATTACATAACACTGAAGAAGGACAGTTCTTCAAAATATTACTCAAGGTAACCCACTCAGCCCCCTCACCACTTTTGAAACTTTATACTCGCATTCGAAAGTCCACAAAAAGTCTTCTCATTCCTATGCAATGTGCTGCTAACACAAAAGATTTTAATGAAGAGAGCAAAACCTTATCTTGTGCTGGGAGAGAGAGTTGGGGATTTCTTCAACAGAAACCCAAACCAATCATATTTACAATACTTCTCATGGGCCTTCATATTGCATTAGAGTTCAACAAAATTCACACAAGATTGTTACACAATGGTACACGACCCCACCCACATAAGTGGTTGCCAAACACTACTGACCATTGCTGAAGATGCAGTGGAGGCCTAACTTCATATATGGTGATCTTGCCTGGCTGTCCAGGCATTTTGAAAGGAGGTTACAAATATTTTTACGGACCTGTTCCTCTTTCGAATAGTTCTGACCCTGGAACAAGTTTTCCTGAATTTCCCAATCTGGGCCAGCAACAAGCTGTTATAATAATAATATTTATTTGTTTATATAGCACTATTAATTCCATAGCACTTTACATACATGAGTGATGCTGTCTCTCTTGTAGCTCACAATCTAAACATCCTATCAGTATGTCTTTACAATGTGGGAGGAAACTGGAGTGCCCAGAGGAAACCCATGCAAACACGGGGAGAACATGCAAACTACTTGCAGATGTTGTCCTTAGTGGGAATTGAACCCAGGACCTCAGGACCCCAGCGCTGCAAAGGCTGCAGTGCTAACTACTTGAGCCACCATGCTGCCCATGTTATTTAGACAGGTCTCATTTATACTAATCGGTGGTAAAATTGTGATACCTCCATTGTGGCGCTCCAACTCCATTCCATCCTTAAAGTTACTATTACTCAAAATTGACCAGCTCCACTGCATCGAAGAATTTGCTGCGCTTACTCTACGTAACTTAGTTCCTTTCTGGCAGGTCTAGGAACCATGGCAAAAGTACAGAATGTCACGCCAACACATCTCTCAGACTACTACATGCATAGGACAAGGGGATGAAAGAGAATAACTCTTAAACTGACAAATCTCACCATAACCAATAGCCATACATAATCTTTTCAAGACCAAAAGCTGACTCCACTTCCAACACCCCTGGTGATAAATGATTAAAGAGCCCCCCTTTCCCCACTCCCCCCCAATACATGTATAACCAACCCCCCTTCCTTTAAACTACCTACCTGCAAGTGTCCTTTTCTATACAATAGTTACATTAATAGAAACTATCTGATTTACAATATGAATATGGCTACACTTGATCACCTCTTGTCTGTTTTTATTTGCTTTAGAGATCTCTGCTTAATTATATAAGCCTTTAGAATTGCGCCTTGCTTAACCCCTTCATGACCTTGCCATTTTTTGCAATTCTGACCAGTGTCCCTTTATGAGGTTATAACTCGGGAACGCTTCAACGGATCCTAGCGATTCTGAGATTGTTTTTTCGTGACATATTGGGCTTCATGTTAGTATTAAATTTAGGTCGATAATTTTTGCGTTTATTTGTGAAAAAATCAAAAATATGGCAAAAATTTAGAAAATTTTGCAATTTTCAAATTTTGAATTTTTCTTCTGGTAAACCAGAGAGTTATGTGACACAAAATAGTTATGAAATAATATTTCCCACATGTCTACTTTACATCAGCACAATTTTGGAAAAAAAAAAAAAATTTCGTTAGGAAGTTATAAGGGTTCAAAGTTCATGAGCAATTTTTCATTTTTCCACCAAAATTTACAAAACCATTTTTTTAGTGACCACATCACATTTGAAGTCCCTTTGAGGGGTTTACATGACAGAAAACACCCAAAAGTGACACCATTCCAAAAACTGCACCCCTCAAGCTACTCAAAACTACATTCAAGAAGATTATTAACCCTTCAGGTGCTTCACAGGAACTAAGCAAATTGGAAACAAAAATGTTCTTGTATCCTCAATTTTTTCATTTTCACATGGGCAACAAGATAAAAAGGATCCTAAAATTTATTGGGCAATTTCTCCTGAGTATATCGATACCACATATGTGATCATAAACCACCGTTTGGGCGCACGGCAGGGCTCTGAAGGGAAAGAGAGCAATTTGACTTTTGGAGCTAATTTTCCATTCAAAAAGTGAAATGGCGCTCCTTCACTTCTGAGCCCTGCCGCGCGTCAAAACAGTGGTTTATGACCACATATGAGGTATCGGTGTACTCAGGAGAAATTGCCCAACAAATTTTAGGATGAATTTTATCCTGTTACCCATGTGAAAATGAAAGAATTGAGGCTAAAAGAACATTTTTGTGAAAAAAAAGTACTTTTTCCATATTCACAGATCAATTTGTAAAGCATGTGGGGGTTCAATATGCTCACCACCCATCTATATAAGTTCCCTGGGGTGTCTAGTTTCCAAAATGGGGTCACTTGTGGGGGAGCTCCAAAGTTTAGGCACACAGGGGCTCTCCAAACGCGACATGGTGTCCGCTAACAATTTGAATGGAAAATCACCTCCAATTGTTAGCGGACACCATATCGCATTTGGAGAGCCCCTGTGTGCCTAAACATTGGGGCTCCACCACAAGTGACCCCATTTTGGAAACTAGACCCCCCAGGGAACATATCTAGATGCATTGTGAGCACTTTGAACCCGCAGGTGCTTCACAAAATGATCGGTAAAAATTAAAAAGTAATCTTTTTTCCACAAAAATGTTTTTTTCATTTTCATGAATTAATTTGTGAAGAACCTGGGGGTTCAATATGCTCACCCCCATCTAGATAAATTCCCTGGGGGGTCTAGTTTCCAAAATGGGGTCACTTGTGGGGGAGCTCCAAAGTTTAGGCACACAGGGGCTCACCAAACGCTACATGGTGTCCGCTAACAATTTGAATGGAAAATCAGCTCAAATTGTTAGCGGACACCATGTCGCATTTGGAGAGCTCCTGTGTGCCTAAACATTGGGGCTCCCCCACAAGTGACCCCATTTTGGAAACTAGACCCCCCCAGGGAACATATCTAGATGCATAGTGAGCCCTTTGAACCCCCAGGTGCTTCACAAATTGATCCGTACAAATTAAAAAAGAAAATTTGTGTGAAAAAAAAGTATTTTTACCTTATTACGGATCAGTTTGTGAAGCACCTGGGGATTCAAAGTGCTCACTATGCATCTAGATAGGTTCCTTGGGGGGTCTAGTTTCCAAAATGGGGTCACTTGTGGGGGAGCTCCAATGTTTAGGCACACAGGGGCTCTCCATACACAACCTGGTGTTTGCCAACAATTGGAATTGTTAGCGGACACCAGGTCGCGTATGGAGAGCCCCTGTGTGCCTAAACATTTGAGCTCCCCCACAAGTGACCCCATTTTGGAAACTAGACCCCCCAGGGAATATATCTAGATGCATAGTTAGCACTTTGAACCCCCAGGTGCTTCACAAATTGATCCGTACAAATTAAAAAAGAAAATTTGTGTGAAAAAAAAGTATTTTTACCTTATTATGGCTCAGTTTGTGAAGCACCTGGGGATTCAATGTGCTCACTATGCATTTAGATAGGTTCCTTGGGGGTCTAGTTTCCAAAATGGGGTCACTTGTGGGGGAGCTCCAATGTTTAGGCACACAGGGGCTCTCCATACGCAACCTGGTGTTTGCCAACAATTGGAATTGTTAGCGGTAGGGATGGGCGAATCTACTCGCTAGGACTCGTTACTCGGCGAGTAGTAAGGGACTCGCAGGACTCGGTACTCGGCGAGTTTCCCAGTGATTACTCGCACGAGTCCAATGCAAATCAATATCAATCCTAGTTTTGTCAGAAACGCTGACAAAACTAGGATTGCCATTGTTTGCATTAGACTCCTGCGAGTAATCACTGGCTACTGTGCCAGTGATAGCAGGGAGACTCGCAGATAACTGCTGTTTCTTTGCGAGCCGAGTCCAGCTGTCTTCTCTGTGCAGCTCCAGGGTCCTAGAGCCCGCCTCTGCCTGATGTAGCAGTGCTGAGATTGTTCTCAGTCTGCTCATTCCCTGTGTACAGACATGAATGTCTGTGCACAGAGATGATGTAGCAGTGCTGAGATTGTTCTCAGTCTGCTCATTCCCTGTGTACAGACATGAATGTCTGTGCACAGAGATGATGTAGCAGAGCTGAGATTGTTCTCAGTCTGCTCATTGCCTGTGTACAGACATGAATGTCTGTGCACAGAGATGATGTAGCAGAGCTGAGATTGTTCTCAGTCTGCTTATTCCCTGTGCATAGACATCTATATTTATGCACAGGGGATGTAGCAGAGAGGACATCGCGTTTTGGACTGCGTCGGACGGAAGAGGATTTTTTTAATTAAAGATGGAGTCCCTAATGGCTTTTTTTTTTATTTCTAATAAAAAATTTTCCTTGTGTTGTGTTTTTTTTAAAACAATTTAATAGAAATTCATGGCGGTCATGTCTAATATTGGCGTGACCGCCATAAATTTCGGGCTTAGGGCCAGCTGATAATACAAAGCTGGCCCTAACCTCTTTATTACCCAGCGTGCCATCGCTACCAGGGCCGCTGGAAGAGCGGGGTTCAGCGCCAGAGGATGGCGCTTCAATGAACGCGCCATCTTCTGGGGCGGCTGCGGGCTGCAATTTGCAGCGGGGGGTGCCCAGAAAGCTTGGGCATCCCTGCGCTGCGGATTCCAGCCCCCAGCTGCTTAGCTGTACCTGGCTAGACATAGAAATTGCGCGGAGCCCCACGCATTTTTTTTTTATTATTTCATGAATTTCAGAGTCAGAGTCTCAGAGTCAGAGTCTCAGAGTCAGAATCTCAGAATTTCATGAAATAATTAAAAAAAATGCGTGGGGCTCCGCGCAATTTCTATGTCTAGCCAGGTACAGCTAAGCAGCTGGGGGCTGGAATCCGCAGCGCAGGGATGCCCAAGCTTTCTGGGCACCCCCCGCTGCAAATTGCAGCCCGCAGCCGCCCCAGAAGATGGCGCGTTCATTGAAGCGCCATCCTCTGGCGCTGAACCCGCTCTTCCAGCGGCCCTGGTAGCGATGGCACGCTGGGTAATAAAGAGGTTAGGGCCAGCTTTGTATTATCAGCTGGCCCTAAGCCCGAAATTTATGGCGGTCACGCCAATATTAGACATGACCGCCATGAATTTCTATTAAATTGTTTTAAAAAAAACACAACACAAGGAAAATTTTTTATTAGAAATAAAAAAAAAAGCCATTAGGGACTCCATCTTTAATTAAAAAAATTCTCTTCCGTCCGACGCAGTCCAAAACGCGATGTCCTCTCTGCTACATCCCCTGTGCATAAATATAGATGTCTATGCACAGGGAATAAGCAGACTGAGAACAATCTCAGCTCTGCTACATCATCTCTGTGCACAGACATTCATGTCTGTACACAGGGAATGAGCAGACTGAGAACAATCTCAGCTCTGCTACATCATCTCTGTGCACAGACATTCATGTCTGTACACAGGGAATGAGCAGACTGAGAACAATCTCAACACTGCTACATCAGGCAGCAGGCGGGCTCTAGGACCCTGGAGCTGGGGCAGCCAGAACACAGAGAAGACAGGATCTTATCTGTGCGAGTCAGCGATTACTTACAAAGTAAACGAGCAATGCAAATAAATGACAAAACTAGGATTGCTTCAGGCTGAAGCTTCCGAGACACATCTGCGAGTTGTAAACCTCACACTACTCGCTATTACTCGCTTCCCCATTCATTAACATTGGACTCGCTAGACTCGCAACGAGTAGCGAGTCCTGGGCTCGGACTCGCTAGAGTCAAGCGATTCCGAGTAATTTAGGATTCGCCCATCACTAGTTAGCGGACACCAGGTCGCGTATGGAGAGCCCCTGTGTGCCTAAACATTTGAGATCCCCCACAAGTGACCCCATTTTGGAAACTAGACCCCCCAGGGAACATATCTAGATGCACAGTGAGCACTTTGAACCCCCATGTGCTTCACAAATTGAGACGTATAAATGAATAAAGAAACTTTTGTGAAAAAACATACTAGTCTAGTAGTTACAATTCGCAGCATAGGGGACCCAATACATTTGGGTCTCTCCATGCTGAGGATTCCAGCCCCCTAGCTGCCAAGTTACACCTGGCTGGCAACCAAAAATACGGCAAAGCTCCATGTCATTTTATTTGTAGAATTTTTTTTTAAAAAATGACATGGGGCTCTGCCATATTTTTGGTCCAGCCAGGTACAACTTGGCAGCTACGGACTGCCACCAGCCCCCAGCTGCCTCATTGTACCTGGCTGGAACCAAAAATACAGCGAAGCCTATTTTTTTTTTTTATTTCTAGAATTATTTCTAGAAAAAAAATGACATAGGGCTCCGCCATATTTTTGGTCCAGCCAGGTACAACTTGGCAGCTACGGACTGCCACCAGCCCCCAGCTGCCTCATTGTACCTGGCTGGAACCAAAAATACAGCGAAGCCTATTTTTGTTTTATTTCTAGAATTATTTCTAGAAAAAAAATGACATAGGGCTCTGCCATATTTTTGGTCCAGCCAGGTACAACTAGGCAGCTGGGGGATGGAATCCTCAGCATAGAGAGGCCCAAGCGTTCTGGGCCCCCCCTGGTGCGAATTGCAGCCCGCAGCCACCCCAGAAAATGGCGCATTCATTGAAGCACCATTTTCTGGTGCTGTACCCACGCTCTTCCAGTTGCCCTGGTGCCAGTGGCTAACTGGGTAATAAAGGGTTAATGCCAGCTTTTTATTGGCAGCTGGCACCAAGCCCGAGATTCATAATATAGGGCCAATGTTAGACCCGCCATTAGGAATCTCTAGTACGGTAAATAGTCAATAAATACACACAGAGAAAAATCTTTTTATTTGAAAAAAAAACACAGACACAATTCGGACTCCAGCTTTATTATAAAAAGATCCGACGTAGTCCACAACGAAGGTCCCACGACGCCCGATCGCTCCGACGTAGTCCATAATGAAGGTCCCACGACGTTCGATTGTCTCCGACGTAGTCCACAACGAAGGTCCCACGACGCTCGATCGCCTTTGCTTTCAGATCGCTACTCTGGAGCCCAATCCGCCAGCATGGTGATCGAGCTGCAGAAAGTGATATGACACCCCGGGCGCAGTGACCCACTATGTGCATCACTACGCCTGGGCTGCCAGATCGCTTTCCGCAGCTCGATCCCCATGCATGGGGATCGAGCTGCGGAAAGCGATCTGGCAGCACAGGCGCATTGACCCACTATGTGCATCACTGCGTCCGGGCTGTCAGATCGCTTTCTGCAGCTCGATGCCCATGCAGGGAGATCGGGCTGCAGAGCAGCGATCTAGGAGCCTGGGCACAGTGACCCACTATGTGCATCACTGCGCCCAGGCTGTCAGATTGCTTTCTGCAGCTCGATCCCCCTGCATGGGGATCGAGTTGCGGAAAGCGATCTGGCAGCCCAGGCGCATGTGATGCACATAGTGGGTCACTGCGCCCGGGGTGTCAGATCACTTTCTGCAGCTCGATGTCCATGCAGGGAGATCGGGCTGTAGAGCAGCGATCAAAGAGCCCGGGCCCAGAGACCCACTATGTGCATCAGTGCGCCCGGGCTGTCAGATTGCTTTCTGCAGCTCGATCCCCAGGATCCAGCTGCAGAAAGTGATCTGACAGCTCCAGCACAGTGATCACATAATGGTCACTGTGGATCACTGTGCTGGAGCTGTCAGATCATTTCCTGCAGCTAGATCCTCAGGATCCAGCTGTAGAAAGTGATCTGACAGATCCAGCACAGTGATCCACAGTGATCACATAATGGTCACTGTGGATCACTGTGCTGGAGCTGTCAGATCACTTCCTGCAGCTAGATCCTCAGGATCCAGCTGTAGAAAGTGATTTGACAGATCCAGCACAGTGATCCACAGTGATCACATAATGGTCACTGTGGATCACTGTGCTGGAGCTGTCAGATCACTTCCTGCAGCTAGATCCTCAGGATCAGAAAGTGATCTGGCAGCTCCAGCATAGAGCTGTTAGATCCGGATGCGGTGAAGAAGAGGAGGAGGAGCGGGACGCAGTGGAGACAGAGCGGCCGCCGGAGGGGTGAGTGGGAGAGGCGATCGCCGCTCCGGTGATCGGGGGGGCAGGAAGGGGGAAGAGGGGGGTGACAGGAGAAGTAGGGGGGCACTTAGGAGGAAGCGGGGCAAGCAGGAGGAAGCGGGAGCAGGCAGGAGGAGGCGGGCGGCAGGAATAGGAAGCGGGCGGCAGGGACAGGAAGCAGGCGGCAGGAAAAGGAAGCGGGGGGGTAAGAAAGATGAAGAGAGGGCAGGAAAGAGAGGTGGGGGCAGGGGGACAGTTAGAGGATGACGGGGGAGAAGATTGGAAGGTAGGGATAGCAGCGGCAGACAGGGAAGCATTACAGGCGCGGTGATTTTCACTTTCACTTTTGAGTGCCAATCACCGCGCCTGTAGCCGGGGGGGTGGGGGTGGGGGCAAATTGACCCCCCCTGGGGTGTTGTACAACTCCCCATGTACCTGCAGGCCGAGTGACAGGTCAGTGACACCCTCACTCGACCTGCAGGAGCCCGATCATTCCATGGCCCAGGGGGTGGGCCAAGGGTCTGGAAGGGGTTAAGCCCCCATTACACTAAGTGAGATTGCTGCTGAGTCACAAGTTTTCTGACACAACAACAACCTCAGCAGCGATCTCACTACGTTTGACACATCGCAGCGATCAGGCCCCGGCTATGAGATCGCTGATCGTGACAAACCGTTTTGGACCATTTTTTGGTTGTCGCACTCCTGCTAGACATGCTGCATCGCTGTGTTTGACAGTGACAACAACCAACGATCTCAACACTACGTCCGAGAGTGACAGGTTCCCAACAATCTGTGTATCATTGCTGCATCGCTGGTGAGATCTGACTGTTTGACATCTCACCAGCGACCACATAGCAACGCACCAGCGATCCCTACCAGGTCGTATCGTTGTCGGGATCGCTGGAGCGTCACCAAGTGTGACAGTACCCTTAAACTATAGTTGTTTACATGTATAATTAGAGAAAACAATTGAAATATCTGTTTCTTTGATGTAATTTGACCATCACTTCATGTTTGTTGTTCTTTCTGAAAATAAAATAAATCATTGAAAAGGAGGGTTAATCCTACTGACTTATTCCCTTTAAGTTTATGTTCCTTGATGTGGTGTTAATGGTGACTCTTTGGTGTACTTATGGGATAGATAGTAGGCAAAGTAGATGCATGTTCCATTTCTACCATTATATCATTGGTGTTATTATCTGGGCTGAGGAGTTAGAACTTCAGTGGAGTAGAAATGTACCAACAACGACTCTGGCTTCAAAATAAAATTATTATATATTCTATATTGCATATTTTATTCTATTTATGAAAGCATTTAGGAATGTTTAACATTTTATTTCTCCAAATGTATGATTATGTTCCATCAAACTCAGGAATCTATTTACTATTTTTAAGTGGTTTTTACTTATTGTACATGAGCCATTTATGATGTTGGATTCATAGTTGGAGTCAGAATGAATTAAAATAGAGAAATCTGCTTTGGAAGTTCTAGTTATTAGAACCTGACACCAAGTTTCCAACTGCCATGTTTTTCTTGGTGAAAGATGATCATATTCAGTTGTATGTAATGTCTTTTGTTAGTGCTCGCTAAATCTCAAGAGGCTTCTGACACTTCTACCCTATATATAGTAATTATAAGAATATTTTATCTTGTGGTTTCTTAAAGATATTATTATTAAGTAAGGTCATATAAGGTGAATGAAGAGGTTGAACTGTACTGTACTCTTGTGGGTGAATAATAATGTTTCTGCACTTTACCACTTATCGATGCACAATAATTTCCTAAAAGCCTGTAGCAGCTGGCATTGTAAATGCATCTTCTAGCTCCCACCCCATACATTGCTCACATCATATTAATTCCGCACTGTGCATGTCAGGCCGTACAATGGCGATGTCTTGCATTAAGAGACAAGTGCGTCCCATTACACAAAGCCAGACTGCTGCCACCGTTTAAACCTAAGAGAACATGAATAAATCACAAGACCAGCTACATAATGGCTCTGTTAACTGAATTAGGGGCATGAAATTTGTAAAAGATCTAATATGTGTTAAACAAAGGCAGGAGTTATGGTATTCTTGACATTATGATGACATTGTGATAAAAATTGATAGACGTTTCATTTTTGACCCAATTTAGTAATAATAACAGTTGCCTTGACCTAGCCTCAAGAAGAGTATCAATATGATAGCGGTTATGATGGGCATCTTGAAACCCTATTGATGGACATCTTTTTGAAGTGATTACATATTCAAATAGACTTATTAACTTTTCCCACAATACGGAGAATGAGCATTTTGACAGAATAACTCTAGCTGTCTCAAACATCCAAGACTGGCAAAACTCTCAAAGTCAAACAATTGGACATGACACTTGTAGCCGGAGGACATCATCTAGATTGTCACCCATATTCTAAATGGCTTGCAGGATCGTGCAGGCTTTCCCTTCAAATACAAGAATGTTTTGATGGAGATTTGTACTATGAATAAATGAAGAAAAGGGATTAAATACATTCATTAGGGGATTTTCTTTGTTCCACATTTACTCTGTATGACATTATTTTGTGGCCATTTTCTGCCAGAGAACCTGCAACCCGTTGATCTCAATGTTGGCCTCTGGCATCGACAGAAGATAATCTGCTCTATTTAGCGTAAATTGAAGGATACAACAAAGACTATTAAGCGGAATTGTGGATTGCATTGATTTCTCCGTCAAGTGGCATATGCTAATACCCTTACTATAACACAAAGACCCCGGACCCACTTAATATAATTAGCCACACTGTGCCAAGCCTAAGGCTGAGAAAATAATAGGGTTAATGCCACCATTTGGCCCATAAGCTAAAAGATTACTGGATAGGCAAGAAAACACAATGCGCCAGTCTCTGCCACCTATCATGATTCATTGCATAATTATTAACCATCACTACAGATCTCCTGGGTCAGACAGCTTAGCGTGACTCTTAGAAGGGAATAAAACATAGAAGGCTTTCAAATTACTTGCACAAGTCCATCACGTAACAATGAAAATGACAATCAAATGATGGACAGAGGAAAAGAAGAAAAACAAGAAAAACCAGATTTGCATGTCTAATGTAACTGCCAGAAGGTATATTCTCTGCTTGTATTCTGGTAATGAACATCCAGTATATAAGTAATACAGTTAGAATATACATATACATTAAGAAACTAAGGGGTTGTCGCCTAAACCGCATTTATCAACTACTGTATTCATAGGATAAATGATCGATCTGACTGGAACGCCCACCTCTCCCAAGAACAGTGAACACAAAGTCAGCTGAAAACATTACTGAACGTGTGAAAACCTTTCTCTATTCACTGTCTATGGGAGTGGTGGTCATACTAATGCTTCCTTCATTCACACAGGTAGGACCACTGTTCTCAGTGGTTCAACCCCCAGTCTGCATACACTTAAAGGGAAGGTGCCACCTACCTTATGAATAGGTGATATTGTGCTTAGGGTACAAGCCCTTTGATTTTAAGAGTTGTCTCCTTATCATAAAAGAATAAAATTACAGCGAGCGTCTAAACAAACAACTTTGCAATTTACCTGGTATTAAAAATCCTCTTCATTCTAATTAAAGGAGGGATTTTTAATTTTGTTGTTTACTGCTCGCTGCCGATGTTATTAGTCATCTTAGTGGTAGCTTTTCTAGCGCACAAAAAATAAATAGAAGTCAATGGATCCGCAGTGTCCTCCGCATGACAGCGTAGGCGAAAATTGCGTATCACATTGAAATCTCCATAGAGTCTTTCTCTCCCTGTCTCTCTCACTCATCTACCAGCGGCCGCCTCTGATCTCACGGTGGAGGCAACCGCTGATTGGGCACATTTACTATAACATACTATGTGAACGCATGCAAAGAATTACCGCTGCATTCACATCAGTATGGCAGCGTTAGGCACTGTGTTTGTGTCTGCTTGTCAGAAGCATGCAGGCCAAACACTAGTGTGAAGCTAGCCTTACAACATGGTTTTGGGCCAACATTAGAACAATGTTGCTGAACCAGGCTGTCAGCCAGTCAGTTGGAAGCAGGAAGCCAGGAAACATGGAAGTGATTCACTCCTCACAAGGAGATGAGAAAACCAAAAGTGGAATATTAAGGAATAATATTATATTGAGCGTCATTGATGCTTCCATTTATATTAATGTGAAAAAGATCACAGAAGTATAAAAAGTCAAGAACAGGTCTTTTACAGAAAAGGATATTTTCTAATAGTGAACGGTCTACTTATAGGTGGCAGGGATAATGATGACGGTTTAAGCTCCCTCTCCACCAAGCAAGTGACATTTTAAACATATCATTTTCCTACTTCAAGTTATTAAACTGTAAAAGTGAGTGCCTGGGACATGACTGATGCACCGGGTTTGGGAGATAATGAAGATAATTATGGAAATTGTTTGGGAAACCTGTATTCTTCCTGACAGTGAAAGATATTTCAGATGATAAATTGAGTTATCCATCACATAGTAAAATAATATTCAGTGTGTCCCTGAGTCGAGCACCACTGCCACCAACATGTCCTTTACTTTGCTTCACTAATCTATTACTGATTTATCATTCTACAATAGTACCTCCATTTGTGTTTAAAATTTTGCTTGTTCCTTGTTAACAGAAAGCAGTGTATAATAGGAGCTGAGAGGAAAGTTATACAGTTAAAGAGCTTGACCAGTTCAGAAAATTCATGTTGGTATGCCCTATTAATATATGCTTAGAGGGGTCATGTAATGACTTTAAGACAGTTTATAAAATGCAACCTCGTAAAGAATTGGTGTTAGCCACTCAAACTAACACGTCCCAGAGGAGCCTCGACCTTCATCCTTTAACCCCTATACAGGGATATTGATTTACAATGGTGTCCACTGGGTTGCATCCATAGAGTAGCTCTGATTTACCATGAGGGAAATAACCATGAGATAAAAATGTATTCAGGGAAGTAGCTGAGGTCAAGTAACAGCAGGGTCAACTTGGCCGAGGTCAGGATCAGAAAGAGTAGAAAAGAAAAAAGTCGCTCAAAGCTGGGTCAGGATCAGAAATAGAACACTTCAAAGGCACACCGGTAGTATAGGGATGTCAAATATAATAGTTGGGACCTCTTAGCGGACTTGATGGTACTGCTACATAGACCACCGCAAGGAGCATATTACATCTGCTGTGGGCAGCACTACAAGTCCCAGGCACACTAATATTTCCAGCTAGACAGCAACTGCTCCGCCAAGTGATATCAGCAATGCTGATTCCTCCAGTGCCGCCTGCAGAGTGAATCATGGTGGTGCCTGGGAACTGTAGCAGGTGTTGCTCAAGCAGGTCAAGGTATGGATATACAAGGTCTTTTGTTTGGAATTCTCATCTCTTGACCAAAACAAAATATTGAGACAAAAAGTGTTTTTGTCTCTGAAGGACATTTCTGACATTACACGAATGAGATGCTTAATAGAACTAGCACTCTGTAGAGTTTTACTTTCTATTTCGTGATGCTGCAGATAAATTGAACCCTGGAGAAAAGTGGTCCTTTCAAGGTTTGTTTCAAGTCGCCAAACTTTCTGGTGTTGAGCAATCCTGTTCAGGTTTGGAGCCGGGTGCTTTACGATTGCAAAGCACTGGAGCGAGCATCACTGTGGTCAGGTACAGTTGGCGCGTAGCCCAGTGTGAGCCGCATGAAGTGTTTGATCGGCTTACAATGAGCCAAAAAGCACAGTTTTTGGGTGTAGTGTGTGTTAATTTGAAAGAAAAAAATCCCTCCCATCCCTAAAATTATTTTACTTATGATTGGCTGTACTTGGGTGGAGAACTGAACTGCCAATCAGTGACTTACATTGAGGTTCGGGTCAGGTTCAAGGTTACGAACTTTGTGCCAAAACGTGCTGATCTTCAAAAGGTTTGCTCATCTCTATTGAACACTTATTACTAAATTTCCCAACAGATCCATTGAGATGAATGCATGGGTTACTCTCTGCGGTCAGTCGATCAGACCCTGGATGGCAACAGTACCAATTGTAATCACATAGTGCCTATATCAGGCACTGTACTGAAGTTTACCTTAGAAGTAAGGGTCTAATCACGGGGATTCTGATATTATAGATATGCCCTGAGATAAACTAAATCTTAAGGAAAAAACTATATATAAAAGTGTGAAAATATCCTGACGTACATAAATAAGCTTTTTACTTATTTATTTATGGCATGGTATTTTTTTCCTTAAGGTTTAGTTTGTATGGTAGTCAGTGTGAACATGCTTCTACGGGTATGATCCCTCATGTTTGCTCTGGCTCAGTTTTTTTAATATATTTAATTCAGCCCCTTGTTTTATTACAAGATAGGGAATGCCCCAACCCCCTCTTACTGAGCTGAGTACTTATATCGCTTCCCATTGATTTATGTCCATGTTGGGACCCAGGTCACTCTGCACCGTGCTTCAATTAGGTCATTTGCTACATGATTCCAATATCCGGTGGCATTGAGGTTTCCATTGATGAAGAATGGCCCCACTATCTTTGTACCCCATATACCACACCATACCATCAATATTTGTGTTCAGTCTTGGAGGGATCTATCCACTGTGGGTTAGTGTCAGACCAATAGCGGTGGTTTTGTTTGTTAACTTCTCCATTCACAAAAAAGTTTGCCTCATCACTTATCTGAAGGCAATTGTCTATGCTGTGAAGATACGAGATGTGCAGCTTCTGACACAACGGATACTGGAAGCCTGTGCTAGCATTTCTTCTGCGGTGTTGCTATCAGTATGTCAATAGTAGGAGAAGAGGGTTGCATTGACAATCCAACACAATGGGCAGCACTTTGAACTCATTTTATAAGTTGTCATAAACTAGTAAGTAACTAATGAAAGAATAAAGTTACATTAAATCCAAGCACACCATTGTTTTTCTTATGAAATTCTCAATAAGTTTGATGTGCCACATAACCTTCTTCCAATTGATAAAAATAAAGTTGAATTCAAAATGGCCAACTTCAAAATGGCCGTCATGGTCAGCACCCATCTGGAAAAGTTTCACCCTCCCATATACTAATGTGCCACAAATAGGAAGTTGATATCACCAACCATTGCCATTTTATTTAGGTGCATCTATATAAATAGCCCACCTTGTATTATTGTATCGAACAGTGTAGTTTGCTATAGTGTTCCAAACTATACCAGTACACCAGCCAGACACAATTAAATTAGGGATGGGCGAATCTACTCGGTAGGACTCGTTACTCGGCGAGTAGTAAGGGACTCGCAGGACTCGGTACTCTGCGAGTTTCCCAGCGTTTACTCGCATGAGTCCAATGCAAATCAATGGCAAACGCTGACAAAACTAGGATTGCCATTGTTTGCATTAGACTCGGCTACTGTGCCAGTGATAGCAGGGAAACTCGCAAAGTAACTGCTGTTTCTTTGCGAGCCGAGTCCAGCTGTCTTCTCTGTGCAGCTCCAGGGTCCTAGAGCCCACCTGCTCACAGAGATGATGTAGCAGAGCTGAGATTGTTCTCAGTCTGCTCATTCCCTGTGCATAGACATCTATATCTATGCACAGGGGATGTAGCAGAGAGGACATCGCGTTTTGGACTATGTCGGACAGAAGAGGATATTTTTAATTAAAGATGGAGTCCCTAATGGCTTTTTTTTTATTTCAAATAAAAAATTTTCTCTGTGTTGTGTTTTTTTAACCCTTTATTGGAGATTCTTAGTGGCTGGGTCAAACGTGGCCTGACATTAAGAATCTCGGGCTTAATACCAGCTTGTATAACAAAACTGGTATTAACCCCTTTATTACCCAGCGTGCCACCGCCACCAGGGCCGCTGGAAGAGCGGGGTTCAGCGCCAGAGGATGGCGCTTCAATGAACGTGCCATCTTCTGGGGTGGCTGCGGGCTGCAATTTGCAGCGGGGGGTGCCCAGAAAGCTTGGGCATCCCTGCGCTGCGGATTCCAGCCCCCAGCTGCTTAGCTGTACCTGGCTAGACATAGAAATTGCGCGGAGCCCCACGCATTTTTTTTTTAATTATTTCATGAATTTCAGAGTCAGAGTCTCAGAGTCAGAGTCTCAGAGTCAGAGTCTCAGAGTCTCAGAGTCAGAGTCTCAGAGTCAGAGTTTCAGAGTCAGAGTCTCAGATTCAGAGTCTCACCCTCAGAGCCAGAGTCAGAGTCTCAGATTCAGAGTCTCACCCTCAGAGCCAGAGTCAGAGTCAGAGTCTCAGAGTCAGAGTCTCAGAGTCAGAGTCTCAGAGTCAGAGTCTCAGAGTCAGAGTCTCAGAGTCAGAGTCAGAATCTCAGAATTTCATGAAATAATTTTAAAAAAATGCGTGGGGCTCCGCGCAATTTCTATGTCTAGCCAGGTACAGCTAAGCAGCTGGGGGCTGGAATCCGCAGCGCAGGGATGCCCAAGCTTTCTGGGCACCCCCTGCTGCAAATTGCAGCCCGCAGCCGCCCCAGAAGATGGCGCGTTCATTGAAGCGCCATCCTCTGGCGCTGAACCTCGCTCTTCCAGCGGCCCTGGTGGCGGTGGCACGCTGAGTAATAAAGAGGTTAGGGCCAGCTTTGTATTATCAGCTGGCCCTAAGCCCGAAATTTATGGCGATCACGCCAATATTAGACATGACCGCCATGAATTTCTATTAAATTGTTTTAAAAAAAACACAACACAGAGAAAAATTTTTATTAGAAATAAAAAAAAAAGCCATTAGGAACTCCATCTTTAATTAAAAAAATCCTCTTCCATCCGACGCAGTCCAAAACGCGATGTCCTCTCTGCTACATCCCTTAGCATAGATATAGATGTCTATGCACAGGGAATGAGCAGACTCAGAACAATCTCAGCTCTGCTACATCAGGCAGCAGGCGGGCTCTAGGACCCTGGAGCTACGGCAGCCAGCACACAGAGCAGACAGGACTCTTATCTGTGCGAGTTTCCCAGCGATTACTTGCAAAGTAAAGGAGTCCAATGCAAATAAATGGCAAAACTAGGATTGCTTCAGGCTGAAGCTTCCGAGACACATCTGCGATTTGTAAATCGCACATTACTCGCTATTACTCGCTTCCCCATTCATTAACATTGGACTCGCTAGACTAGCAACGAGTAGCGAGTCCTGTGCTCGGACTCGCTAGAGTCAAGCGATTCCGAGTAATTTAGGATTTACCCATCACTAAATTAAATACTTTCAGCATTTTTTTCAGCATTTTTTTCCTATTCAAATTAATTAGAAACGAAAATGCAAGTGGAAAACCTCTTGTAACATTGTATAAAAAATGCACTAACTATGAACAGTATATTTACTGCCAACACGCTGGTTTTTATTGCAGGTAAATTTGCCGCAAAAATGGTGTACATGATCAGACTTTACAAGAGTTTTCTGAGAGTGTAAAACAAATTACCATGAAATGATAATATGGCACCAATGCTATGGTGGTCTACGACTATGGGGTGCATTATACTATTGGAGGACTATTGGAGCATTATAAGAAGAGAATGTGGACCCTTTTTACTATATGAAGGACTATATAGGGCTGATTATAATTTATGGAGTACCATGAGAGTACTTTATACTATATGAAGGATGATGTGGGACCCATTATACTATATGAAAGACTTTTGGGGGTGACCATTATAATATTTGGAAGGCTATGTGGAGGCCATTATAATATTTGGAGAGCTATGAGGGAGCATTTATACTGTATGGAGGATAATTTAAAAGCCATTATGTTGTATGTGAGTCATGTAACAAATATACAGTGTGAAGGATTGTGTGAAAGCCATCATGCTATTTGGAGGGCTGTGTGGGGCTATTAAACAGTTTGGAGGGCTAGTCATGGAATAGATGTGGGGGCATTATACTCTATGTAGGCTTAATATACCATATGTAGGCCTGTGTGGGGGTCACAGTAGGGAATTATGCTGTGTTGGAGTCATCTTACTTTGTTGAGGTAGTTGAGGGGGGTACAGTAGGGTCATCACACTGTGAGTGTGGAGGGTACTGTGCAGGAATTCACTGTGGGGGCATCATACAGTGTTTGTGCAGCACTTCTGCTGGCATCATACCTAATATGTGCAATGTAATGGGAATCTATAG
The DNA here is from genome assembly GCA_033576535.1 of Allobates femoralis. Classification (NCBI taxonomy): domain Eukaryota; kingdom Metazoa; phylum Chordata; class Amphibia; order Anura; family Aromobatidae; genus Allobates; species Allobates femoralis. The sequence goes on from JARQOC010000006.1 coordinate 341,692,058, forward strand.
GGTTCAATAGGAGGAGAATTACTTTGAAAAGGATGAGAGTTTTGAAGTACCATATGCTCTTATGTGACACAGGCAAATATATACAGTATATATTTTTTGGGGGGGTCAATAATAACTATTGACATAGGGCTCCATGCTTTCAATACATGCTCTATGCCCCAGCCTCTGTTATGGCTAACAAAAATGAACAATGACCATCAGATATTTACAGATAGGCTGCGTTCACACATTGCATATTTTGTTGCGCTTTTTTGCGCGTGCTTTTTTGCTGCGTTTTTCGGCCGCGCAAAAAAGCGCAACAAACTACGCAGGGGCTTTCACACACTGCTCTTTCTTTACCCCAGAAAGTGCAGTGATGTCACAGAGGGAAGGAAGAATCCTGCCTCCTCCTCCCCTTTGTGACCGCCCCATTAGATTTCGCCGTGTATTAATATACACTGCGAAATCTAAATTAAACAAAGGCAAGTGTATGAAAAATAAAAAAGAACGAATACTTTACCTCTCCGACGCCTTTTCCCGGTGTCTGGTGCCAAGCGAGGTGTCTTCTGCCAGGACCTGCGGTGAAGTCAGAGGGGCGTTCCCGATGCTGATTGGGCGCTCGCGGTCATGTGATACATATCACATGACCGCGAGCAGCCAATCAGCGCCGGGAACGCCCCTCTGACGTCACCGCAGGTCCTGGCAGAAGACACCTCGCTTGGCACCAGACACCGGGAAAAGGCGTCGGAGAGGTAAAGTATTCGTTCTTTTTTATTTTTCATACACTTGCCTTTGTTTAATTTTGATTTCGCAGTGTATATTAATACACGGCGAAATCTAATGGGGCGGTCACAAAGGGGAGGAGGAAGCAGGATTCTTCCTTCCCTCTGTGACATCACTGCACTTTCTGGGGTAAAGAAAGAGCAGTGTGTGAAAGCCCCTGCGTAGTTTGTTGCGCTTTTTTGCGCGGCCGAAAAACGCAGCAAAAAAGCACGCGCAAAAAAGCGCAACAAAATATGCAATGTGTGAACGCAGCCTATCTGTAAATATCTGATGGTCATTGTTCATTTTTGTTAGCCATAACAGAGGCTGGGGCATAGAGCATGTATTGATACACTGCGAAATCTAATGGGCGGTCACAGATGTCACAGAGGGGAGGAGGAAGCAGGATTTTCTCCCATAAACGCACTTCGTATTTTGCGCAATGTCTGCAGTGCAAAGTGAATTTCACATTCACTTTGCTGGCAGACACAAAACACATTGCGTATTTTGAAAAAGCGCGCGTAAAAAAGCGCAGCAAAATACGCAATGTGTGAAAGCAGCCATAGTTTGCAAATGTGCAACAGGAACTGTAAATGGTCCTGTCAATGATTAATAGCTTCTGTACAAAAACTGATTGTATATGGATGACAAATGGAAAGAAATTGTTACATTTTTCTGAATAAAACTCTGAACAATTTTTTATACGGTTGTGTGAAACTACCTTGACTGTGTTTTTGGTGGAATATTTCAGGATCGGGGGACCCCATTTAAAATTTAGCTCAGGGCCCCAATTAGTCTAAAACCAACCCAGTAACAGGTTATTATTAGAAACAGATATGTTATGTACAGACCATGAGACATTGTTTTACCATCACTGCAGACCATACCTACATAAGGGTTCTACAGTGATCGGGAAGTAGTGCAAAAAAAGACTTGGTGGTGGCGTAGCCTTCAATATGGCTATGACCATGAGAAAAATATTCCGTTCCCTTCCGAATATAAACTACCTAAAGTTTTCAATGTCAATAATTTGTTAACGTTGATACCAAGTTCTAGGAACTCTACGTGAAAAGTATTAGCTCTACTGGTTAGGAAATGCTGTTGAGGATGCCACATGCAGGCAGGAATTTCCCCCATAAAAATCATGGGAACCTCAACCTCAGTTTCCTGGGAAGAATTAGGAGGCCCCCTTACATATTGGATGGAATACTGCAATCGGTGGGTTGGCTCAATTTTAAAGGGGTTGCCCAACAGAAAAAATATTCTTTTACGACAGGGATTGTTTTACAGTAATGAATAGAGGCATACTCACCTTCCACTGCTCTCGCTAATCCAGCATGGATCAATCTATAGAACTGTGCTGACTACAGAAGTGGTATGTGCATCATTTGGATGCCACAGTACCACAGCAGTTTTGCAAAGTGCTTCATTAGAGAAATATCCAATGGCACGCTCTTCTAGTAATGTAACATTCAATCATTGTCTGCTGTGGTCCTTTGACTTCTACAATGAGCATACGCCACTTTCAGACCTCTGAAGCAGCTTGAGCTGGAAGGTGAGTATGCCTCTGTTTATTACTTTGAAACAATCTATGTCAAAAATAATTTTTTTCACTGTCAGACAACCCCTTTAACATTGACTGCCATACTGAACTCAATGTGCCTGCCCTCATTGGATGGCAGACATTATGCAGTTTGAGGCTTGGCAAGTACCAGTATGGTAGACTGGATAGGACTACCCAGTGCCATCATCCCCTTTAACTTGTCTGGGACTTTTATTACTGTATATTAGTCACACACAGAGGTAGAAATTAGTCAAAATTGTGTTTTTAATTTTTGACTGGAGATTGTGTATCTATTATATAATCACGAATGGAGCGAGTGCCCCTTTTGAGACCGCACTCGCTGCGAGTCAGCGTGGTCATGTGGATACGAAAAATGCATTGGCCGCGCAGCGGCCAATGCGAGCAGTTGTAAGGCGACTCGCTATGCCCGCGCAGCGGGCATGGCGAGTCGCCTTAGCAGCGCGAAGCATTGGCCGCGAAGCGGCCATTGCGAGTCAGAGACTCGCTCTGCTAGAATCCCGATGCATTGTGCATCGGGCACCCATCTAGTAAATTATAATGAAACCCTTTTTAAAAGAATTGACCAAAATTAGGAAAAAAGGGATCTGACAATATAGCTTGTTTTACCTTGAAAGAATGAGGTTTAGCTGCCAAACTCAATCCATATACTACTAGGGTGACAACATTTCTATGACAAAAAAAGACCTTATTTTAGCACAGGACAATAAGAAAAGAACTACTAGAGAGTCAATCAGCTATTTCAGATAGCGTGAAGTGTTATCGTCCATGAAACATTTCTACAGATGTAAAGAAATCCTAATAGTATTTTAAGTCAAATATATTTCATTTCTAGCAGTTCCCAAGTCAAGAGAATCCTATATTGCCATTTAGTATTAATGTGCAGTGCTCCGTAATGAGGCTCAGCAGTAGTCATTAATAAACTTCATGGTACAAAAGAGGGAGAGGTTTTTATCTGTGTTCTCTTTTGATCTTTACGTAATATGTGCACTGCAATGATTCTTCTATATTTCATAGTTCATGCTGAAATTTTGCTTCAGGGAGCAGCCTAGCTCTCTCCCTTATAGACCATAATGCCGTCATTTTTGCTCTACCCTTCAAATCTTCTACTGATCAAAGTCCCATGGTTCAGTTGTGAATAATAAAGAAGATCTAGTATCTGTAGAAATGCCTCTGGACAGCGTGAGAGAGATGCCTGTCTTATATTTTTATATTTATTTTGCTATTGCATTTTCTTCAAGAATCCGCTTGAAATCAGGTGCCTTGAATAAGTGAGCTGTAAAAGGCCATTATGTAACATATTTAAGGGGAAACTCCATTTGCTCAGTTGAGATTTGATTCCCCAAAAATAATAGAATGAGGTGCTCCTCTCGAGATGTCTTCTACTAGCAAAGTGGATAACTGCTACCAAGAAATCTCTCTATTAGTCCCAGCTATTTCGGGCTATTTCGGGCGAACTCGAATTGTAAAGTTCGGGGTCCGTACCGAACACCTAGTGTTCGGGCACAGATCCCAAACCCAGACTTCCCAGGGACGTTTGTGTTACACTTTGGGTTTGGGTTCAGATTCAGGGGCGGGGAGTTGTAGAAAAAAAAGAAAATAGTTATTAAACGGCATTATATTAACCAGGTCCCGCCGTCCTGCCACGTCTACTTCAGGGGCCGCTCATTAACCTCTGGAATATTCACTGCAAGGGGACCCAACAACCAATCAGAGATGCTATAATACAGTCAAAGCTGGGACTTGTGATGGGCGAACCCGCCGATGTTTGGATTTGTCTGACTCGCACTGACTATTTTTAAAGTTCGCGTTCAAGGTCGAACTCGACTCGATCTTGCGTCCAAACCCCAAACTCGGACTTTAAACTTATGGGATGGGGTACGGGACTGTAAAAGAAAGAAGATAGGTGATTAAACAGCATTATGCTTACTGGATCCCACTGTCCCATCATTCCGCCACATGTACTTCTGGGGCCACTCATTAACATCTGGGATATTCACTGCAGGGGGACCCAACAACCAATCAGAGATGCTGTCAAAGAGAATGGGCATCTGTAATTGGCTATTGTAGTAACCTGAAACCAGTCCATACATTCTAGTATCTACCCTGCTAAAATGTATGCGCTGATTCCAGATTACTACAACAGACATCACAGACGCCCATTCTCTATGACAGTGTCTGTGATTGGTTGTTGGGTCCCTTTGCTGTGAATATCTCAGAATGAGTGGCCCCAGAAGTGGATGTGGCGGAATGATGGGACGGTGGGATCCAGTAAGCATAATGCTGTTTAATCACCCGGCTCCTTGCATTTTCTCGCCCTACTACCTGCACCAGCGACGCTATTCCCTCACATCTCCTTCAATTCATTTCCCCAGCTGTCACATCTCACCTAAAATATTTAATCTTTCCCTCTCATCTGATGTTTTCCCCTCCTCCTTCAAACATGCCAGCATACATTCATTATTAAAAAAAACATCCCTCGACCAGAACTCTGCTGCTAACTACCGACCTGTGTCTAATCTCCCCTTCATCTCTAAACTCCTGGAACGCTTTGTTCACTCCCATATGATCCGCTATCTCTGACAATTCTCTTCTTGACCCTCTACAATCCGGCTTCTGCTCTTTAAATTCTACTGAAACTGCCCTCACTAAAGTCTCTAATGATCTACTAAAAGCTAAATCTAATGGTCATTACTCCCTATTGATCCTCCTGGGTCTGTCCGCTGCATTTGATGCCATGGATCACCAGCTCTTCCTCTCTATGCTCAACTCTGTTGGGCTCAATGACACCACTCTCTCCTGATTCTCACTCCTTTACTGTATCTTTTGTCAGCTCCTCTTCCTCTCCTCTTCCCCTAATGGTTAGGGTTCCTCAAGGTTCAGTCCTAGGTCCCCTTCTCTTCTCACTATACACTGCCCCTATTGGACAAACCATCAGTAGATTTGGTTTTCAGTACCATCTCTATGATGATGACTCCCAATTATACACATCCTCTCCTGACATCACCTCCACGTTACTACAAAATACCAGTGCTTGTCTGTCTGCTTTCTCTAACATCATGTCTTCTCTTTACCTTAAACTGAATCTGTCAAAAACTGAACTTCTCATGTTTCCTCACTCTCCTAATCTTCCGAAACCTAATTTTGCCATTTCTGTATGTGGTTCTACCATTACTCCTCAGCAACAAGCCTGCAGTCTTGGGGTTATATTTAAATCGGATCTCTCCTTCTCTCCCCACATCCGATCACTCGCTCACTTATGTCACCTACACCTCAAAAACATCTCTAGAATTGGCCTTTTCTTACTGTTGACTGCAAAAACTCTTAACTGTTGCCCTTATTCATTTTTGCCTGGATTACTGCAATTCTCTACTAATTGGTCTCCCTCTTACTAAACTCTCTCCTCTCCAATCCATCCTCAATGCAGCAGCCAGGATCATATTCCTCTCCAACCACTTCACCGATGCCCTCTATCCTGTGCCAGTCATTGCACTGTTTGCCAATCTGCTATGAAGTACAATATAAAATTATCACTTTCATCAACAAAGCCCTCCACAGTTCTGCACCGCCCTACATCTCCTCCCTCATCTCTGTCTATTGCCCTACATGTGCCTTCCATTCCGCAAGTGACCTAAGACTGACACAGCAACAATTTGAACCTCCCACTCCCGTCTCTAAGACTTCTTATGAGCTGCACCAATTCTCTGGAACGGATTACCAAAAACAATACAATTAATTCCCAATACCAACAGTTTTAAGCGAGTCTTAAAAACGCATCTCTTTAGACTGGCCTATCATCTCACCTCACTTGTCTAACTATCTTCCCTTTTCCAAATTTGGCCTCTTGTGTCATCTGTCTGCACCCTCCTTGCATAATATAGCACTTTATCAGTACTGTAAAGATCCGACTGGTGACTGGTTCATGCAGCGTTACGTGAATCACTTATTTATTATATTGATGGCTGAACCATATATGATGGCACTTTTTAACCATTTACCTTTTGTGCCTCCCCTATTTCCTTATAGATTGTAGCTTGCGAGCAGGGACCTCACTCCTCATGGTTTTTGAATTTTTTGTTACTCTGTGTTGTCTCATATTGTCTGTACATGTCCCCTCTGAATTGTATAGTGCTGCGTAATATGTTGGCGCTATATAAATAAAATTATTATTATTATTACACTATGTATATATGTTTACACACCAAAACCATTGGCGCTATCAGCCCCAACTCCACTAAATGTCATATTTATGAAGAATAGTCGGATGATCAGCTTCAACTCATGGTGAAACAATAAAGCTCATAATATCTTACTTGTCCACAACCATGTTTCCCATTATAGAGGCCAAGAATGTAACTTTAGGACTATAAGTTTGACTAGGACCATTGCACTACTAGGATGAAGAAAGTGTGCTATAGAGATTACTCATATATGCCATTGTTCTCCAAAAACCCATCAGGATTAATTAGCTTCCTACAAAAGGCTACATGACCCATAAATTGCACAAAAGTGTTCAAAATAAACTTTAAAGAATACTTTCCATAATGGTGTGAATCAAGCCATTAGTCAAGGTGTTTTCATTCATGTAGTTATATGTTTCCTGCATTGCATTGTTCTTACAACGTAAAACACTTAAATAGATCACCTAAATGGGGATAGTCCATCAAAAGGACTTCTACGTTTCTCACTGAACCTTGAAATTCACACTGACAATGCGGGAAAGTCTGTACAAAATGGAGATTTCCTCACCACCTGTGTGAATGGGCTGAGGCTGTAAGTGTGAGTACTCAGGGTTTTATTACAGCTAATTTCATTATTAAAATCAGCAGCAAAGGAAAAAAGTATTTTCCTCAAACGAAAACAAAAAACAAAAATGCACCTTCAAACATCTAGAAAGTTCTCTGGATATGGAGTAATGTAACAGTAATATTGGCAAAAAAAACTAAACAGTGTAACACACAGCATTCATATATATGGTGGAGTTGGGAAAAATAACTGTCGACCAAATGTTTGTTAACTAAAGCGCCTTCACTCAAACAGCTTTTGTAAAATTTTGCCAAAAGAAAAGCCTAATGGCCACTTTACACGTCCCGATATCGGCGTCCAACTCCGATAAAAAGTCACGTGGTTCGTGCGTTGGGCCCGATATCGTTCGTGCGTTGTGTGGTGTAAATGTCCAATACGATGCAAGAACGATGCCAAAACGATATCGGGGAAGAAATGAGCAGGCTCTCCAACCGCCCGATATTGGATAGACCATCTGGCAGGATCGTGCTGTGTGAAAGCCCAACAACGACTTGGAGAGAAACTTCCCCTATTCACTCCCATGTTAAATGGTCATACCTGGGTCGGCCGTACAAGGGGGCGTATACATCTCAGTTGTGTTGCCTGCCGATATCGCGCTGTGTAACATCTCCTATGCGATCTTGGAATTCTGCCCAAAAAATGTGCGCTCCCGCGCCGTTGTATCCAACATTGGAACGATGTTGGGACGTGTAAAGTGGCCATAAGTGTGTTTCCATAATTCTTTATCTAAACTCCCCGCCAACACGAAGTGGCTTATTGGTGCCATACTGGCAAGGAGACCCAACACTCTAGTGGACCAGGCAATTAGAGATTGCTGGGAATCCTGCCCAGAAGTGTAAGTAGATCAAGTGAAGGGGTTGCAATTGCTCACGGGTCCTGGAACCTGGTGGGCCCAAATGTCCCTTTGGCAAATAGAAAATGACTAATGCTATTAAAGGTTTTCAATAATTGGACGCCCCATTGGAGATTTTGCAATGGGGGCCCTTGAGCTTCAGGTTACGTCACTGGACCGGCCACTCCAAATAGTTTTCCATGCAGCTTGGCTTTAAAGATATGTTTTCCTCTGAAATACCGCAGCTCGAGTCAAAAATTCTTTGCTGAGATAATACAGAGTGTGAATATATATCACTTGTGGACCGGGCTTCATGTTTCAACTGTCAGGTTCCCTTTATTGATAATTAAAAGATGTCAAAATGGAAACTACATTTTAAAATGATCTCAGTCATTCAGTATTGAGTATGATATAAAAGTTTTTTATGAGGTATTGGTAGATGTTATGGCCAGAACATATAAGCTTGTAATCCGCGTCAAGGATCCCTGTGCTTACGAGCCCCTATCCATATCCATAACATCTACCAATATCTCATAAAAACATTTTGTATCAAAAAAAATTTTTTCACTTTTTTATCTTTTTTCTGGGTGCAGCTGGGCCCCTGGGTGCATCCTTCATTTAGTGGTGAAGAGGCATCGTACTGGGCTGCTCGCTTGATCCAGTGGCCAATTCTGGATTAGTGGGTAGCATACAGACACTCTGCACCATATGTATCAGTGTGTATGGTGCCCTATGCATACAAGCATTATCTGTGTGCATAGTAAATGCTGTCTTTCACCTCCCCCATGTGCTGGCTGGTCGAGAGTGATTACAGTATCTAGCACCTGTGTTTGCCTCAACAAAATGAAGTCCAGCTGTATCCTGCCAAGTGCATTAGTTGATAGATTCCTGTGGCTATATACGGTATGTTTCTTTTATAATTTAATCATACACAACTTCTGCGACACAACTCATGAATAATGTTAAATTCATATTTATTAAAGTGCAATATAAAGTGCAATGTGCTATACAGACATGGTGACAGGGTATTCGGACTGTATACATAATATGGCAGAGGTCACATGATATTATATACATCAGAATATTATGTATCATTATTTATACCAATATTACTATTTATAACTGTATTCTCTTTGAGTCTAGTTGAAAACATCCACGAACTCAAAGAGTATCAGGTGTAAGTGACATGCTCATTCCTATAACATACAAGACCCTCCCAAGGTTCTTGTAATACACACTGGGTGGTATTTCCCAACCTCAAATAGCCAAAGTATACTGCTTATATATGATGTAGTGAAGTATTTACAGCATGGGTATAACCACAAAACTATATATATAGGATTGCAGTATGCAAAAACAGTGGGTAAATCTGTGAGTATTAAAAGATACCCAGCATGGGTGGTAGTTATATATTTTATTGCCTCATGACACATAATATTGTAACCAAGTAGCACTCATCAAGAGATATAACTTGTAGCTTACACCACCATGCTGCACAATATGCACTGTTATACTCATGCAGTCCATTGACAAGTAAACATTCACTATGGATTATTGTGTGTATCACATAGTAGGATATACCTTAAGCGTGGCAAGGGAGAGTCTAATGATGGCGTCCTATAACCCAGGTCCTTGCGCCCCAATGCGCATATCGGTCCTCCTTCGTCAGGGGGCTGGTAACTAAGATAAACAGCGGGTATCTAGGCAGCACGCTCTGCCTGGATACCCGGTGCTTATCATAGTTACCAGCGTTCTCCCTGCTTACAGGCAGCTCTAAGCAGGGAGAACGCAGGTAACTATGATAAATAGCGGGTATCCAGGCAATGCGCGCTGCCTGGATACCGTGCTGTTTATCATAGTTACCAGCGTTCTCCCTGCTTAGCACTGCCTATAAGGCAGCGCTAAGCAGGGAGCGATGTGGGAGGTGGCTCCCATGGCCTGATCGCTGGGGAGATTTGCCTGTTTGACAGCTCCCCAGCGATCAGGTAACGATGCTCCAGCGATCCCAGCAGGTTGTTATCGCTGTCGGGATCATTGGAGCAATCGTTATGTGTGACTGGACCTTAAGGTAGCACTTTTAAACCATTTAGACCATATAGGCTAATCACAATAGCACAAGCAACATGTGTCCTGGTTGTTGTTGTGTTTAAAGGGAACCAACCACCCCAATGACCCCCCCGGACTATTAATATTGGTCCCTACACACAGCACATATATGTGCTGCAATGATTTTTGCTAAAAAAAACCCGTTTTTAAAACTTGAGATAATGCTTTTTAAAGTTTAAAACGAAGGGACGGGTGGGCGGCACTTAGCTGTTTGAAAAGCCGGGTTGCATCTGTCAGTCATCCCCCCCGTGTCCCCTCGCAGCAGTAACGTCCAGCCCTTTGCAGCGTCACAGCCCTGTGCACGGGCTCGCATGCCCGTGCACACGTCATCATCTACAGCCGGGAAGCGAGCGCGCGCTCTGACTTCCTGCGCTCGGCTGTGGGAGTCAGAGCGCGCGCTCGCTTCCCGGCTGTAGATGATGACGTGTGCACGGGCATGCGAGCCCGTGCACAGGGCTGTGACGCTGCAAAGGGCTGGACGTTACTGCTGCTGCGGGACACGGGGGGGATGACTGACAGCTGCAACCCGGCTTTTCAAACAGCTAAGTGCCGCCCACCCGTCCCTTCGTTTTAAACTTTAAAAAGCATTATCTCAAGTTTTAAAAACGGGTTTTTTTAGCAAAAATCATTGCAGCACATATATGTGCTGTGTGTAGGGACCAATATTAATAGTCCGGGGGGGTCATTGGGGGTGGTTGGTTCCCTTTAAAACAGCTCCTGTGATACTTTAGTTAAATGGCAGTACCACTGGTTACAACAACAAATCATTGTAATGTCAAGCTGTGTGAGTAATAAAGACTGAAGTCCAGCTACTATACATTAGACCACACTATATTTCCGGGATTAAGACAGGTGTGATGTTCCCTCGCATAGGCCTCTTCATGCAGCATATCAGTCATGTCCCTGTACATTCATCTTAGCATAACATACTTCAGACAACCATTAATAATAACCTCATTAATAGCATGCCAATGCTTGTTTTTCATAAATTGCATGTTCCAAGACTAGTTCTTCTTAATGCTGCAATCTTAATATTAAGATATGTCGATGCACTGTATATACTATTGAGCAACCAAAGAAAATATGACAGGTGTATGGAAGCAAAATTAATCCTATAACATATAACACTTAATATAGTGGATATATAAAAAATAAATAATTAATTATACCACAAATTGTTTCAAATTAAACCACTATATCCCTTACATTCCCTGTCAAGTAATATACCGCCCAAGACCCAATTGGATACAAATATTGAGAGTCACACGAAAAAAAACTTACAAAGGGTTACCGTAATTATAAAACATACTTTTTTTTCTAGTAAACAGCCATGAAAAACATTGATAATAAGGATGATACATTAAGTGATGCAAAAAAGGGGGTGGCAAGACAAAATATCATGGTTGGGATCCTAGCATTTTCCGCAGCACAATTCTCACACTGAGACCCAAAACTGATAAGTTTCAGATCCCGCTGTAAGTAGGGGGACGCGGGATAGTTCCCCTCAGGTCACAGAGCCATGTCACTCTATCTGAGCTCTGGTGACCCAGAACAAGACATCACCACTCTCACACTTGGAGCTGAAACTCAGTCAGTTTTGGGTCTGACCGTGCATAGTCGTCACAGAGGATCGTGGAGGGCTTGTGTGGGAATAATAAAGATGGGAATGAGGACTGTCTTTGTGCTCTTTTTAAAAATAAATTATTTTTCACAGTGTGGTGTTTTTTTTTTTAATTTACTTAGAGATTTATAATGGCCAGGTCTAACATTGGCCCGACATTATTAAGCTTGGGCTTAGTGCCTGCTGGCAATATTTAACTGGTATTAAACCCTTTATTACCCAGTCTGCCACTGCCACAGGGCAGCTGAAAGAGTTGGGTACAACTCCGGAAAATGGCACTTTGATAAATGCGCCATTTTCTGCGGTGGCTGCTGGCTGCAATTCACCACGTGGGGGGCCCAGAACACTTGGGCTTCCCCATGCTGAGGATTCCAGACCCCCAGCTGGTTAGATGTACCTGGCTGGAAACAAAAAATACACGTAGGTTTTAAAAATTATTTTTTTCTATTTACTTAGAGATTTATAATGGCCAGGTCTAACATTGGCCCGACATTATTAAGCTTGGGCTTAGTGCCTGCTGGCAATATTTAACTGGTATTAAACCCTTTATTACCCAGTCTACTACTGCCACAGGGCAGCTGAAAGAGTTGGGTATAACTCCGGAAAATGGCACTTTGATAAATGCGCCATTTTCTGGGGTGGCTGCTAGCTGCAATTCACCACGTGGGGGCCCAGAACACTTGGGCTTCCCCATGCTGAGGATTCCAGACCCCCAGCTGGTTAGATGTACCTGGCTGGAAACAAAAAATACACGTAGGTTTTAAAAATTATTTTTTTCTATTTAGAGATTTATAATGGCCAGGTCTAACATTGGCCCGACAGTATTAAGCTTGGGCTTAGTGCCTGCTGGCAATATTTAACTGGTATTAAACCCTTTATTACCCAGTCTGCCACTGCCACAGGGCAGCTGAAAGAGTTGGGTACAACTCCGGAAAATGGCACTTTGATAAATGCGCCATTTTCTGGGGTGGCTGCTAGCTGCATTTCACCGCGTAGGGGGCCCAGAACACTTGTGCTTCCCCATGCTGAGGATTCCAGTCCCCCAGCTGGTTAGATGTACCTGGCTGGAAACAAAAAATACACAAAGGTTTTAAATATAATTTTTTTCTATTTACTTAGAGATTTATAATGGCCAGGTCTAACATTGGCCCGACATTATTAAGCTTGGGCTTAGTGCCTGCTGGCAATATTTAACTGGTATTAAACCCTCTATTACCCAGTCTGCCACAGGGCAGCTGAAAGAGTTGGGTACAACTCCGGAAAATGGCACTTTGATAAATGCGCCATTTTCTATGGTGGCTGCTAGCTGCAATTCACCACGTGGGGGGCCCAGAACACTTGGGCTTCCCTATGCTGAGGATTCCAGACCCCCAGCTGGTTAGATGTACCTGGCTGGAAACAAAAAATACACGTAGGTTTTAAAAAATGTTTTTTTTTATTTACTTAGAGATCTATAATGGCCAGGTCTAACATTGGCCCGACATTATTAAGCTTGGGCTTAGTGCCTGCTGGCAATATTTAACTGGTATTAAACCCTTTATTACCCAGTCTGCCACTGCCACAGGGCAGCTGAAAGAGTTGGGTACAACTCCGGAAAATGGCACTTTGATAAATGTGCCATTTTCTGGGGTGGCTGCTAGCTGCAATTCACCACATGGGGGGCCCAGAACACTTGGGCTTCCCCATGCTGAGGATTCCAGACCCCCAGCTGGTTAGATGTACCTAGCTGGAAACAAAAAATACACGTAGGTTTTAAAAATTATTTTTTTCTATTTACTTAGAGATTTATAATGGCCAGGTCTAACATTGGCCCGACAGTATTAAGCTCGGGCTTAGTGCCTGCTGGCAATATTTAACTGGTATTAAACCCTTTATTACCCAGTCTGCCACTGCCACAGGGCAGCTGAAAGAGTTGGGTACAACTCCGGAAAATGGCACTTTGATAAATGTGCCATTTTCTGGGGTGGCTGCTAGCTGCAATTCACCACATGGGGGGCCCAGAACACTTGGGCTTCCCCATGCTGAGGATTCCAGACCCCCAGCTGGTTAGATGTACCTAGCTGGAAACAAAAAATACACGTAGGTTTTAAAAATTATTTTTTTCTATTTACTTAGAGATTTATAATGGCCAGGTCTAACATTGGCCCGACAGTATTAAGCTTGGGCTTAGTGCCTGATGGCAATATTTAACTGGTATTAAACCCTTATTACCCAGTCTGCCACAGGGCAGCTGAAAGAGTTGGGTACAACTCCGGAAAATGGCACTTTGATAAATGCGCCATTTTCTGGGGTGGCTGCTAGCTGCAATTCACCACGTGGGGGGCCCAAAACACTTGGGCTTCCCCATGCTGAGGATTCCAGACCCCCAGCTGGTTAGATGTACCTGGCTGGAAACAAAAAAATACACGTAGGTTTTAAAAATTATTTTTTTCTATTTACTTAGAGATTTATAATGGCCAGGTCTAACATTGGCCCGACAGTATTAAGCTTGGACTTAGTGCCTGCTGGCAATATTTAACTGGTATTAAACCCTTTATTACCCAGTCTGCCACTGCCACAGGGCAGCTGAAAGAGTTGGGTACAACTCCGGAAAATGGCACTTTGATAAATGCGCCATTTTCTGGGGTGGCTGCTAGCTGCAATTCACCACTGGGGGGCCCAGAACACTTGGGCTTCCCCATGCTGAGGATTCCAGACCCTCAGCTGGTTAGATGTACCTGGCTGGAAACAAAAAAAATACACGTAGGTTTTAAAAAATTTTTTTTTTATTTACTTAGAGATCTATAATGGCCAGGTCTAACATTGGCCCGACATTATTAAGCTTGGGCTTAGTGCCTGCTGGCAATATTTAACTGGTATTAAACCCTTTATTACCCAGTCTGCCACTGCCACAGGGCAGCTGAAAGAGTTGGGTACAACTCCGGAAAATGGCACTTTGATAAATGCGCCATTTTCTGGGGTGGCTGCTAGCTGCAATTCACCACATGGGGGGCCCAGAACACTTGGGCTTCCCCATGCTGAGGATTCCAGACCCCCAGCTGGTTAGATGTACCTAGCTGGAAACAAAAAATACACGTAGGTTTTAAAAAATTTTTTTTCTATTTACTTAGAGATTTATAATGGCCAGGTCTAACATTGGCCCGACAGTATTAAGCTCGGGCTTAGTGCCTGCTGGCAATATTTAACTGGTATTAAACCCTTTATTACCCAGTCTGCCACTGCCACAGGGCAGCTGAAAGAGTTGGGTACAACTCCGGAAAATGGCACTTTGATAAATGTGCCATTTTCTGGGGTGGCTGCTAGCTGCAATTCACCCCGTGGGGGGCCCAGAACACTTGTGCTTCCCCATGCTGAGGATTCCAGTCCCCCAGCTGGTTAGATGTACCTGGCTGGAAACAAAAATACACGTAGGTTTTAAAAATTATTTTTTTCTATTTACTTAGAGATTTATAATGGCCAGGTCTAACATTGGCCCGACATTATTAAGCTTGGGCTTAGTGCCTGCTGGCAATATTTTACTGGTATTAAACCCTTTATTACCCAGTCTGCCACTGCCACAGGGCAGCTGAAAGAGTTGGGTACAACTCCGGAAAATGGCACTTTGATAAATGCGCCATTTTCTGGGGTGGCTGCTAGCTGCAATTCACCACGTAGGGGGCCCAGAACACTTGTGCTTCCCCATGCTGAGGATTCCAGTCCCCAGCTGGTTAGATGTACCTGGCTGTAAACAAAAAATACACGTAGGTTTTAAAAAATTATTTTTTTCTATTTACTTAGAGATTTATAATGGCCAGGTCTAACATTGGCCCGACATTATTAAGCTTGGGCTTAGTGCCTGATGGCAATATTTAACTGGTATTAAACCCTTTATTACCCTGTCTGCCACAGGGCAGCTGAAAGAGTTGGGTACAACTCCGGAAAATGGCACTTTGATAAATGCGCCATTTTCTGGGGTGGCTGCTAGCTGCAATTCACCACTTGGGGGGCCCAAAACACTTGGGCTTCCCCATGCTGAGGATTCCAGACCCCCAGCTGGTTAGATGTACCTGGCTGGAAACAAAAAATACACGTAGGTTTTAAAAATTATTTTTTTCTATTTACTTAGAGATTTATAATGGCCAGGTCTAACATTGGCCCGACAGTATTAAGCTTGGGCTTAGTGCCTGCTGGCAATATTTTACTGGTATTAAACCCTTTATTACCCAGTCTGCCACTGCCACAGGGCAGCTGAAAGAGTTGGGTACAACTCCGGAAAATGGCACTTTGATAAATGCGCCATTTTCTGCGGTGGCTGCTGGCTGCAATTCACCACATGGGGGGCCCAGAACACTTGGGCTTCCCCATGCTGAGGATTCCAGACCCCCAGCTGTTTAGATGTACCTGGCTGGAAAAAAAAAATACACATAGTTTTTAAAAATTATTTCAAGAAATAATTTTTAAAAAGGGGTTCTCCTGTATTTTGATTACCAGCCAGGTAAAATGAGGCAACTTGGGGTGTGTGGCCACCCGTACCTGCCTGCTGTACCTGTACTGGTAAAAAAAACTACAGCAGAGGCCCATGTCATCAGTGCAAAATTCGTGCCAAATCCACACTAAAAATGCAGCAAATACTCACTGTGTGAACAGTGCTGTGTATTTAGGAAATAACATTGAGGTCTCTGACAGAAAATCATGACAAAATACGCTGCAATAATTGACATGCTGTAGATTTTTCAGTGATAAAATGCATGCCATTTCCACCAGTGGAAAATCTACAGCATGGGCACAACACATCTAATTTTCCATACACTTTGCTGGGAATGTGCTGTGCTGCAAATTCGTAAAAAAAAAACGCCAAAAAACGAAGAAAAGTCACATAGTCTAACAGGCTAATTATGATCTGAAAATTTGGTCAAAATTATCTGAGCACAGAAATCTCCAAGGGTGTCCAAACTTTTTCATGAGCCCATTTTCCTTTTTGTAATTTTTAAAATGTTAAAGATTACAATATATGGTTCTTTTTTGCCTCAAATATAAAGGGAATGTGCTCTCTTTATCTTTATGCCTTTTATGGCCCTATCACACATGTCAACCAAGGCTGCGATGTCGGAAGCGATGTGCGGGTGCGCGGTTGCTTCCGACATCGCAGCCTTGGTGTCACACGGCAGGATGTTTGCCGGTGACGCCGCAGCAATGCGGGCAGAGCCATCGCTCACTGGGCTGGGATCAACCCAGTGAGCGATCCGCAGCAATGCTTCGGTATAGGCTGGATTGCCGTCAACATCGCTATTGCGGTGTCAGACGGAGCGATCCAGCCTAATCGCTGGTTGCAGATTGACAGGTTTATGAACATGTTCATAAACCTGTCAACCTGCGACCAGCGATAAATCGCAGTTGCCTCGCGCTGTCACACAGCACGACGCAACTGCGATTTCGCTAGCGACATTGCTGTTGCGTCACTTTTTCGGCAATGTCGCTAGCGACATTGACACGTGTGACATAGCCATTAGAGATCATTTCATCGTCAACTTGCTTAACTGTTCACAATATCAGTAGTTTTGCCCAGGGGTGCAAAAACATTTGCATGCCACTTTAGTGTAGGCAATGCTATTTTGACTTGTGATCTCTGCTTCTATCTACATCTCTAAGAACATTCAATGCATTTACAATCTTTTCATATAATTTTTCTAGTGTGTTTTGGGGGATAATGTCTCAGGTCTCAGCGCTGTCATTCAGTGATTAGAAATCACAGGAAGCTGACATGTTCTTTTTCCCCGTGGTCTCTTATGTAGCAGAGCTGAGTTAGTTAAGGAAGAGAAGAGATGAGGATCGTGGAGGGGTATGAGGGTGGGGAGGTGATAATAAAGATGTCTCTGTGTTTTTATTTCTAATAAATTAACTTTTCTCTGTGTTGTGTCTTTTTTAACCATTTATTTGAAAAACTTAATGGCCGGGTCTAACTTGGCCTGGCATTAAGAATCTCAGGGTTTAATACCAGCTGGTAATACAAAGCTGGGATTAACCCCTTATTACCCAGCGTGCTACCGCCACCAGGGAAGAGCCTGGTAAAGCACTTGGAAATGGTGCTATAATTAATGTGCTATTTTCAGGGTCAACTGTAGGATGCTATTCTTTAGCATGGTGGGGGCCCCTAAAACAATGGTCCCTCACCTCGCTGAGAATACCAGCCCTCAACTGCCTGGTTTTCTAGTTTTACCTAGGCTGGCAATTAAAAATAGGGTGGGGCCCATGAATTTTTTTTTGCCAGCCAAGGGAAAATTAAGTAGCTGTTGGTGGCAGCTCACAGCTGTCCGTTTTCACTGGCTAGACTGAAAAATACTGCAAATCAACATTCGTTTTTATTTATTTATTTACCACTCTAAGAGAACAGGTTGATTGCCATACACTAATGTGCATGGTAACCAAGCACAATCATAGTAAAAGATAGAGGAAATGCAGTCTGACTTCAACAGCCAATCACAGAGGCTCTCACAGAGTGTGAGCCTCTGTGATTGGCTGTTACCAGTCAGTGCAGTGAATATGCATGAAGCTTAATAGGCAGCCCAGAAAGATGATCTAGCTATTCCTACTATCTATCTATCTATCTATCTATCTATCTATCTATCTATCTATCTATCTAACTATATATCTATCTATCTATCTATCTACCTAACTTTTTCCAGCATGGAAAAGATCATGCTACAAACACTGTCAGTGTGCTGTCTGTGTGCAATTTTTTTATCGCACCCATTGACTTACCTTGGTCACCCGCATGCGATATACATGTGCAGTCGCAGCATGCTGTGATTTTGCATGCAGTCCGAGATCAGCGGAGGAAAAAGTTGTCAATCTGACCTAACTAATTGTTTAATATTGGTCCGAGTGCAATGCGAGTTATTCTCGCATTGCACTCGCTCAACTTTGACGCAATTGTGGGTTTACTCTTACGGTCTGCTTACATTTGCGTATCTCACCTCACTGAGATCCTTGGCGAGAAAACTTACTGGACATCAGTCGAGTGTCGTGCGTATTTTTTTATCTGTGTGACATCGGCATGGCATGCATATGACATGCTAGTGTGCTTTTTTTCTTCCCAGAGTATACATATGACGAGTGCTTTTAACATTGTGCTTTCCATACCCTAAGAAGTCTGTCAATTGACGGCTATTTTCACATTTGTCTCAATGTTATCTAAAGAGATAGATAGATAGATAGATAGATAGATAGATAGATAGATAGATAGATAGATAGATAGCAGATGGGCCTTGTTCTATAGTTTAACATTGTTGCGAGTGCAACCCAATGTTTTATCGAATTGCACTCGCTGAGTTTAAACGCAGATGTGAGCGCACCCTTATTCACCAAATAGCTTGACTTGCACCTTGCTGACTGAAGACTTAGACAAAATCTGCTAGCTGAGGCCACATTATCCTATATCCCATTTCATACTGCAGCATTATTATTATTATTATTATTAGTCATTATTATTATTTTCTAAAAAAATGAGAGTGGAAAAACAGTTTTGATCATATTTTAATTTGCTAAATAATTTGCAATTTCATGTGTATTTCTTTCTTTTCAGAGGTGGACTCCACTGTTTTATTATCAGATTTATGAGCTTTTTTTGTATTCCAGCTCTAATGAAACTTTTAATCATCCTTAAAGCAATTTAGCTTACATAATACAGGATGCAGCAATTTACATTAATAGGACTGCTTACAATGTGGTTCTCCTCAGGCTCCGTTCTTATAATTAGAATTTGCTTATTCATCTCACACACCCTACACAGTATAACATAATACAGCCATTTAAAGGGAATCTGTCACCTAATCTGAAAGGAGCATAATGTAGAGACCCTGATTCCAATTATGTATTACTTACTGTGCTACTTAGGCTGGCTTCACACTGCGGCGGCGTCCGGTCGGGGCTGTCAGGAGTGGCAGCCTGGACCGGAGTTTTGCTCCATAGGAGACTATCGGGCTGCACGGAGCTGGATCGCGCCGGGTGGCAATTATCTGCCATCCGGCTGCTATCTCGCCGGATGTATCCTGGAGTAGTGGGGAATTGTCTGCCGAATCCAAAAACGTTGCATGCAACGTTTTTGGAATCGGAAGAAAAACCCCACTTGTCCCGGCTTCATCCGGCGAGATAGCAGCCGGATGGCAGATAATTGCCACCCGGCGCGATCCAGCTCCGTGCAGCCCGATAGTCTCCTATGGAGCAAAACTCCGGTCCAGGCTGCCACTCCTGACAGCCCCGGACCGGACGCCGCCGCAGTGTGAAGCCAGCCTTAGTGTAGTTTTAATAAAATCACATTTTTTCAGGAGGAGGTAATCACTAAAGAACTAGTAAACCTGCTGCTATGTAGGCAGGGGTGGTCCTAGCCTTTTCTGCTGCCTGAGGCACACTTAAAAATGGCGTCCCCGGCCCCCACCTCAAACACAAGGATGTCAGTGCCATCACATGCAGATACAGGAACCACACAGAAGAATCCAGAACAAGAGTCATTAATGGCAATGGCAGGTTTGGCACAAATATACAGACACAATGATGGTTGGCAGAGCTGTGGTCCTGTAGGCAAATGCATTCCTTATAACACAAGAGGAACCATTGGTTGCCAACCTATTATCTCTGGCACATGCCTACAAAACTCTAGGCAGCTCCAATGTGGCCGCTGCCTGGCACTAACTAGTCAGACATGTCCACCATGCAGCATCATCCATACAGCACATGCAACGACCTGCAGTCTGAGCATCAACAAGCCGCCACTGCACTAAGCTGGTAAAATGGTGCTTCTCCTCCTTCTCCAGAAATGCTTAGCCAATCAAGCAACGGATGTGTTAGCGGGAAGGGGAACGATCAACCAACTGCTGCTCTGGAGAAACATGGCTGGATGCCTGCATGCACCGAGGGGCGGCATTGGACCTTGTGTGTAAGCTATGGCAAATCAGTCCTGCAGCAGAGGCGCATGTAAAATGAACAATGCATCCTGCACCAGGGGTGTTCATAGAAATCATGGGGCCCCTCGTCAGAAGTTCTAATTAGCCCCCCCCCCCCCAAAAAAAAGGAATACTTGTCTGGGTCACATAAGAGTATATCTCACAACTTTGCAGCCCTTACAAAGTAATTTTCCTGCTGCCCCTGGATTCCCCTTTCATTGTAGCTATAATATTTGATTCCACCAAAGGTGCCCCCCAAACATTGTATGATCCCCCAACAGTGAATTCCTGCATAGGGCCCAATAATATAATGCACTCCCAAAGTCATCCAAATATTATAATGCACCCCCATAGACCTCCATATATTATAATGCACCCGCATAGTCCTCCATATATTATAATGCACCCCATAGTCCTCCATATAGTATAATGCACCCCCATAGTCCTTCATATAATACAATGTACCCCATATAATACAGGGTGGGCCATTTATATGGATGCAAATAAATAAAACGTGAATCGTTGGTGATATCAACTTCCTGTTTGTGGCACATAAGCATATGGGAGGGGGAAAACATTTCCAGATGGGTGGTGACCATGGCGCCCATTTTGAAGTCGAACATTTTGGATCCAACTTTATTTTTTTAAATGGGAAGAGGGTCATGTGACATATCATACGTATTGAGCATTTCATAAGAAAAACAATGGTGTGCTTGGTTTTAACGCAACTTTAAAAAAGTTTGCCTCATCTCTCATCTGAAGGGAATTCTCCATGCTGTGAAGATATGAGATGTGCAGCATCTGAAACAACGGATACTGGAAGCCTGTGCTAGCATTTCTTCTGCGGTGTTGCTATCAGTGTGTCAAGAGTGGGAGAAGAGGGTTGCATTGACAATCCAACACAATGGGCAACACTTTGAACACATTTTAGAAGTGGTCATAAATTTGTAATTAACTCATGAAAAAATAAAGTTATGTTATAACCAAGCAAACCATTGTTTTTCTTATGAAATTCACAATGACTTTGAAGTGTCATATGGCCAGCTTCCCATTGAAAATATAAAGTTGGATCCAAAATGGCCAACTTCAAAATGGTCACCATGGTCACCAACCATCTGGAAAGGTTTTCCCCCTCCCATATACTAATGTGCCACAAGCAGGAAGTTCATCTCACCTACCATTCCCATTTTAACTTAGGTGTATCCATATAAATGGCCCATCCTGTATAATGCAGCCACATAGTCCTCCGTATAATATAATGCACCTCATAGCCCTCCATATACTATACAGCACCCCCTATACACATTAGTCAGCACCTTCATATACAAAATACAGCACCCCATATACAATACAGCACCCCCCATATAAATATACAGCACCCCCATATACAGTATACAGCACCCCCGATATAAATATACAGCACCCCATATACATTATACAGCACCCCCATATACAATATACAGCATCCCCTATATACTATATAGAGCACCCCCACATACAATTTATAGCACCCCCATATACAATATACAGTACCCCTATATACTATATATAGCATCTCCTTATACTATATACAGGACCCCCACATACCATATACAGCACCCTTCATATACTATATACAGCACCCGCATATACTATATATAGCACTCACTCTTATACTATATACAGCACCCCATATACAATACAGCATCCCTCATATACAATATACAGCACCCACACATACTATATACAGCACCCCCACATACCATATACAGCACCCCCATATACTATATACAGCACCCCATAAACTATATATAGCACCCCCACATACTATATACATCACCCACATATACAATATACAGCACCCCCACATACTACATACTGCACCCTCCATATACTATATGGAGAACCCCTACATACTATATTCAGCACCCCCACATACTATGTACAGCTCTCCCACATACTAAATACAGCTCCCCCATATACAATGTACAGCACTCCCACATACTATATACAGCACTATGCATATACTGTATACAGCACCCCCCATATACAATGCAGCACTCCCCATATACAATATACAGCAACCCCCATATCACCCTATATTACAATGCACATTGTCACTGATTAAAATAATAATAGGATACTCACCTCTCTCTCCTCGATCCTCGCAGCTCCGGTGTCCTCAGCGTGTGTCCTGCGCTCTGCACAGAGGGACGCTCAGTGATGACATCATCGTGCCCCGCCATGCAGAGCTGCAGAGGACAGTGGGCAGGATATTTAAAGTCAGACAGCGGTGGCACCATGCACATATGGCTGGCGGCAGTCATTATGTTCAGTGCCACCCCCCTATTCAGCAGCAGGCGGCGCAGCCTGAGGTGACCAACTCAAGTAGTCTCATGGTAGATGCGCCCTTGCGTGTAGTTCTCCATATACTCTTTAAAACTCCGTGCCCACCAGTGATTGGCACCTTTCTGCCTATGCACAGTGTGGGCAGAAAGTTCACAATCAGTAGTGTGGGCAGGGTTATTCAGAGTACAACATTCAAAGAACTCATAGATAGGTGTATCGAGGACCTCACGATGCGCATGCGCGAGGTTACTTTACGGAAGCACCATCACAGATAAGCTGCCATGAAGTAACCTCAAGCATGCGCAATGCGCATCGCGAGGTCCTCGATACACCCAATGGGTGTACCGACGTCATGATAGCCAGATATGATGTGATTAGCGTCATACCGGCTAATCCACCCATGGAGGATGGTGAGGAACATCCCAAAGGATTATCACGCCCATCGGGGCATGAATAATTGCCCTAAAGGCGGCGGAAAGAAGCCACAGGGAACGCCCTGTGTGACTTCTCAAGAGCACAGAAGCAGCAGATGAGGAGGTAACAAAAGCACTTTTTTAAAGTTTCTAAAAACACAATTTTAACAAAAAGGGATTGATAGAATAGGATAATTTAGGTGCAGGGACAGGTATTGAAAGGCTAGGGGGTGATTTTTAGGGGTCAAGTTCCCTTTAAGCTGTTGTCTAGCACTCTGAAAATGAAAATGGTGGTGGCCTAAATTATTAGTCAATGCCGCAGTCTATCAGAGGTGGCTGGTCAACTAGGTAATGAGCACAGTCAGGGCCGGCTCCAGGTTTCTGTGGGCCCAGGGCGAAAAAGTCTCAGTGGGCCCCCTTTAGTACATATCATGGACTATAATATATATATTGCCGCACACTTACCGCAAGCCCCATAGACAATGCATGGGGCTTGCCGCAAATGAGCAGCAAGTGCAGCCGCTAGGCGGAAAATGCGGCAGATGCGGATTTTTTTACCGCAACTGCCACATTTTAAAAAAACGCCTATGTGAAGACAGCCTTACAGGAACAGTGCCTGTCGAAACCAGCAAGAGCTGTTTCTGACAGTGAGTATATTACACGTTGTTAGGAGCGGGCTAAAATGCGTTTGCATTCTCTTGCGCTTTTTAAAAATACCCTTCAAATGCAAAATGTTGCATTTTTGTGCATCTGAGGATGCTTGGTATATACACAAGCATCCTCAAGCACACAAATAATGCAAGCAGCTCATTGGAGCCACACTGCATTATGGGTGGCACCGCAGCCAAGCGGAGTGTCTGGCCGTTCGGATCTCTCTTCTCCTCACCTTTCTTCTCGCCGCTCCGGTCTCCTCCACTCGCTCTGCACTTATCAGCACAGTCATGACAACATCGTGCCCCTCCATGCTGAGCTGCAGAATGCAGACATCGGCAGAAGAGACTATGGAGAAGAATGCTGCTGGCAAAGGTGGCTGAGACTATAGGAGTGGAATCCGCAGGGCGCTACCACTGGTACACGTACCTCGTATGCATGCGGCTCTGCTCCGTACACCTCGTACCCACGCGGCTCTGCTCCGTACACCTCGTACCCACGCGGCTCTGCTCCGTACACCTCGTACCCACGCGGCTCTGCTCCGTACACCTCGTACCCACGCGGCTCTGCTCCGTACACCTCGTACCCATGCGGCTCTGCACCGTACACCTCGTACCCACGTGGCTCTGCTCCGTACACCTCGTACCCATGCGGCTCCGCTCCGTACACCTAGTACACACTAGGCTCCGCTCCGTACACCTCGTACACACACGGCTCCGCTCCGTACACACACGGCTCCGCTCCGTACACCTAGTACCCACATGGTTCCGCTCCCGTACACCTCGTACACACACGGCTCCGCTCCGTACACCTAGTACCCACTCGGCTCCGCTATGTACACCTCGTACCCACACGGCTCCGCTCCGTACACCTAGTACCCACTCGGCTCCGCTCCGTACACCTAGTACACACTCGGCTCCGCTCCGTACACCTAGTACACACTCGCCTCTGCTACATTCACACTGTAAATCCCTCCTGACCCCACACATAAACTTCACCAAATTGCCATACACCTAGTACACACTCACCTCTGCTACATTCACACTGTAAATCCCTCCTGACCCCACACATAAACGTCACCTAATTGCTATGCTGGCCATCATGATGCTCAGAGTCCTGCATACACTGAGGAGCTGGTCATGTGACCCCTTGACTCCACCCTCCATTGACATCATCACAGGTCCTGTCAGCCCAGAGTGTGCAGCTCTGTCGGCTCCCATGGAGGGAGATCTCCGGAGCTGCAGGAGGCTGAGTGCGCCTTCCCTGCAAATGACCCCCCAGCTGCCCCCTGGATATGGCCCTGGCTGTGGGGGCAGTGTGCTCAGGGGCTCCTGAGGCTAGGGTCACACTTGCATTGTGACCATAGCTTGATGCAAGTATGTTCGGCTGCAGCACATAGCTTTTAATGCTATGCGCTGGAGCCCATAGAAACCCGATGCTTACCTTGCCAACCACTGGTTATCAATGTAAACATCGGGTTTCTATGTTCTCCGTTGCTGGCAGCGCAAAGCATTAAACGCTCTGCGCTGCAGCAGACAATACTTGCGTCAGGCTAGGGTCACAATGCAAGTGTGACCCTAGCCCTCAGGGGCCCGGTGGGCCCCCTCCAAGCAGTCGGGCCCCGGCACTCGCCCGGGTGCACCGGGTGCTGACGCCGGGCCTCAGCACAGTACTTGAAAGAGCTGGTCTGAAGCTAGCAGGACCACTGTATCTGGGCAGCTTCAATGCAAACTGCCTCTGCTTGCAACATTGGAGAGTGTAAAACCAGCGTCACTCCAACATGTCACAAGCCTGAATCGTTAATCCAGAACACTGGAATGCAGTGGAGCACTCCTGAAGGTTGATCTTTATAAAACACCTTTAAAGTCGAGTGACCAAGCTAATTTCAGTGGTAGCGGCTGACAATCTGGGGCATATGTGGGGCTCTTAAATTACCCCCTACAGCGGAAACATATATGCTGGAAACAAAAGATGGATTAAAAGTCTTTTAGGACTATAAAGTGTCAAATTCACTGTATTTTTCATATTCTAACTGCAATGCTTAATTGTTAAACTCAGGCCCGGACTGACAGGCGGGAGGGGCGGGACTTTTCCCTATGGGCTGCCCACTAATGTGGTGCGTGGGCCGCCCGCTCCTATGGCCGCACACTGCCAGAGGTGTAAGGCCAGAAGTGTGTGGCCTCTGGCCGCATTAAATCATTTGCCGACGAGAGGGCACATCATGCAGGGGGCGGGGCCACGGATGTGAAGGGGGCGGGGCCGTTTAACTAAAGCAGGCACCCTCTCACACCAATCAAGATGAAAGGTGCAGTACCCAGGCCCTCCCACCTCAGCTGATCATGTGACCCCTGATGACTTCCCTCCATGTGACATCATGACAGGTCCTGTGTGTGAGTATCATATCTGTGTCTGTCTGAGTGTCTATCTGTCTGTCTGTCTTTACACAACACTACATAGTATATACAGGTCCACACTACATGCTCTACTAGTGTGCTTATATACTGTATATATATATATAGTGTGGACCTGTATATACAGTATAGTGCTGAGTATACAAGATATACATCAGCACTCCAAAATGTGTACAGAGCCCCAAGTATGTAATGTACAGAGCCCGCAGTGTGTAATGTGCAGAGCCCACAGTGTGTAATGTGCAGAGCCCGCAGTGTGCAATGTGCAGAGCCCGCAGTCTGTAATGTGCAAAGCCCACAGTGTGTAATGTGCAGAGCCTGCAGTGTGTAATGTGCAGAGCCCGCAGTGTGTAATGTGCAGAGCCCGCAGTGTGTAATGTGCAGAGCCCGCAGTGTGTAATGTACAGAGCCCGCAGTGTGTAATGTGCAGAGCCCGCAGTGTGTAATGTTCAGAGCCCGCAGTCTGTAATGTGCAAAGCCCACAGTGTGTAATGTGCAGAGCCCGCAGTGTGTAATGTTCAGAGCCCGCAGAGTGTAATGTTCAGAGCCCGCAGTGTGTAATGTACAGAGCCCGCAGTGTGTAATGTGCAGAGCCCGCAGTGTGTGATGTGCAGAGCCCGCAGTGTGTAATGTGCAGAGCCCGCAGTGTGTAATGTGCAGAGCCGCAGTGTGTAATGTGCAGAGCCCGCAGTGTGTAATGTGCAGAGCCCGCAGTCTGTAATGTGCAAAGCCCACAGTGTGTAATGTTCAGAGCCCGCAGTCTGTAATGTGCAAAGCCCACAGTGTGCAATGTGCAGAGCCCGCAGTCTGTAATGTGCAAAGCCCACAGTGTGTAATGTGCAGAGCCCGCAGTGTGTAATGTGCAGAGCCCGCAGTGTGCAATGTACAGAGCCCGCAGTGTGCAATGTGCACGGAGCCTGCAGCGTGTGATGTGCAGAGCCCGCAGTGTGTAATGTGCAGAGCCCGCAGTGTGCAATGTACAGAGCCCGCAGTGTGCGATGTGCACGGAGCCCGCAGCGTGTGATGTGCAGAGCCCGCAGTGTATAATGTACAGAGCCCGCAGTGTGTAATGTACAGAGCCCGCAGTGTGTAATGTGCAGAGCCCGCAGTGTGTAATGTACAGAGCCCGCAGTGTGTAATGTGCAGAGCCCGCAGTGTGTAATGTACAGAGCCCGCAGCATGTGATGTGCAGAGCCCGCAGTGTGTAATGTGCAGAGCTCGCAGTGTGTAATGTGCAGCATCAGAAAGTTTTCCTGCGGGCAGAGTTTGCGCTCTATTCTTCCTGGTGCCTCCATGGATTCTGTTCCTCTCTGCGCCCAGCACTGGACTTTCTGCTTCCACCTTTCATCTTTCCCCATCTTTACTGGCTGAGTCTTGGCTATCTATGTACCACGGCCCCTATCTCTATAGCACAGCCTCCTGGGTATGCTGGGTATAATTCTCCTGTCTACTGAGTCTAATACTCAGTATCTGTATTATTGTGTATATATATACACTGCACAGTACCACTTCTCCTGTCCTGTATACAGGGTGTAATCCTCAGTATCTGTATTATTCTGTATATATACACTGCACAGTACCACTTCTCCTGTCCTGTATACTGGGTGTAATCCTCAGTATCTGTATTATTCTTTATATATACACTGCACAGTACCACTTCTCCTGTCCTGTATATTGGGTCTAGCCCTCAGTATCTGTATTATTGTGTATACATACACTGCACAGTACCACTTCTCCTGTCCTGTATACTGGGTGTAATCCTCAATGTCTGTATTATTGTGTATACATACACTGCACAGTACCACTTCTCCTGTCCTGTATACTGGGTGAAATCCTCAGTGTCTGTATTATTCTGTATATATACATTGCGCAGTACCACTTCTCCTGTCCTGTATACAGGGTGTAATTCTCAGTGTCTGTATTATTCTGTATATACACACTGCACAGTACCACTTCTCCTGTTCTGTATACTGGGTGTAATCCTCAGTATCTGTATTATTTTATATATATACACTGCACAGTACCACTTCTCCTGTTCTGTTGTCAGAGAGGCGGTATTGGATTTTGATATTCAGCATTTAACTGTTGTTTAAATTGATTATCCCAAATATAGAAGTCATCACTTCTCTTCTGTCAGGTGATAACTTGCCCTTCGCTCTGGATCTGACCGCTGGGACCCCACAATCCTGAGAAATGTGGCTTTGTAGAGTAACATGTAAATGGAGCTGGGGTTGATTTCCCTTTGCTGCACCATTCACATGTGGCTCTTCAGATAACTCCTTTGAGAAAGAGATGAGGCCATGACAACGCGAAAGCAAATTTCACTGATCGGGGCTGATGGGTGATATAGTATGTGGGCTGGTGGAGCTTGTTTTCCAGGGCTGCTTTTTGGTCCCAGTCCGGCCCTGGTTAAACTACAGAACTTCTAAATGAAAGCCTTTGGTTGTCATTATGCCTTTTTGACATCATTATTGCTAAAGAGGGACAGCTCCTGTAAATGAATATAGCTGAAAATACAATGAAGTAAAACAAATTAGTTGAAAATACAGCTAGGGAACTAATGCTACCCAGAGAGAGACACATGATAATTTGTAATGGAGTGCCAAGCAGGGGGCAGACACATCATGGGTGCAACTTGTGGAGCCCAGCAGGGACCCAAGAGGTAAGGGTCAATTTCAGTTCCTAAGCAGGTGGAATTGTGCATAGTTATGAGCTCCTGATCTGCAAAGGACCCATATACTGTTCTTGCGCAGGAGCCCTCTTCTTTCTGATGCCAAGGATAAAACACATTTAAAACTTTAATATGAATTAAAAAAAAATAAAAACTGTGATTAATCATTCCACGGTAATAGTGACATGAGAGCTGCCAAACATTGCCCGGCAGTTGTGCAGGTACTTGTTTAGATTGACTCAGAGAAGGTCATATTGAAATGTTACCTAAATAACAGTCTGACCACAGGCATCCAAGAAGGGTGGGGTGCTAGAGCTGCAGTGATTTTAGTGGCACTCCTAAAACATACCACTCATTATATCTGAACACCCACTCAAATGCCCGGCAAGGCTGAACTGTTATAGCCACAACATACTAAGTCATTCAGATCATTCCGTACTACAAATAACAAGGGAAGGTCCAAACTCTGCTCTGTTCACCAACAAATTTTATTTTCCTTGTTTTTAAAGGAGTTCACTCCTCACAACAACCCCTTTCAATTTGGCCTATTAAGGAATATCAGGAGCCATACACTGGGGTTTCCCTAAATTAGGCAAGATGGAGTCTATAGCTTTCTCTTACAATAAAATCAGAAACTGGAAAAAATGATTTATGAAGCCAGATCAATCTGTTGGTAACAGAGCCCCAAACAACCTTGCTGGGGTTTTCATAGCTTCTCAAATGTCACACTTGGGAGGTAAGGGAATCAGGTAACTTGATGGTGTGATGGGCAAAGGGGGTCAGGAGAGCCGAAACTCCAAGCAGTACTCCTCCCCTGCTTGAGTTTACGGAGGTTTGACTCAGCAAGAGTCACCCTGTCTGGTTCATTGTACACCTGAGCCAGAGCAGCAAGAAACCCGTCCACCGACCCCAGCGATGGTGAGTCGGGAGGGAGGGAGAAGGCCCAGGTCTGGGGATCTCCCTTAAAAAGGGAGATTATAATCCCCACCCACTGTTCCTCACTCCCAGATGTACCACCTGCGTTTGCAGATCAGTGACCTCAGCTGAGATGGTTTGCATCAGTTGTGGAAAGGCATCTGCAGAGGATGTCTGTGACATGTTGGCTCAGAGAAATAAAAACAGTTATGGGCTGTTTATAATATCACGCTTGGGAGGTGAGTGAATCAGGTAACTTGATGGTGTGTTGGGCAAAGGGGGTCAGGAGAGCCTACTCTAACCCTGATGCTGGGGTCCCTGGCTCACCCTGATTTCGGAGGTACCTCTGATGGTGAGGAGTTCTGAGCCGCCACCCTTTATCCTAAGCTCCTGATTAGCCCTAGGCTGAGGGCCACTACCTCCACCCACAGGTTGGGGATCACAGCTTCTCCCACGGCAATAGGACTACAGGGGAGGCTTCAGCACAGCAGCAAGATGTCTTCTCAGCACAATTACCAAGAGCCAACTAACTCTATAAACAGCATCTGACAGAGGAGAGGGAAAGCTATTTAAAGCCAAGGGGAGGGGATTGCCAGTGAGTCACACTTCTACCACTCAACCAGCAACTAAACATAATAGTGAATGCAGTTCTAGAGCACAGCACAGAAGGCAAGGCCTTCACACCAATACCTCAAGCAGCCTTTAAAGGAAAAGAACACATACAGCAGCATCTGGCACTATCAGCGCAAACTAAGCGCGTGACACCAAAGCATCGTTCAGACGAGTGCATAATATGAATGAGTGACATCCAAACAAATATCGTGTGAAAAAAAATCGCAACATGTGCTATTCACTTTTGAGTCTTAAGCTAGGATCACATTTCCGTTTTGACCCTAGCCTGCCGGATTCCGGTTTTAACTTAGAACTTTTTCCAGCACCGCATAGCGTTACCGCTATGCGGTGCTGGAAAACGCTGCCCTTAGTTACCCTATGTTTACCTTCACTACCTGTCACACAGGCAGCTGCTCGGAGTGCACTTTACAGCGCCGCACAGGAAACGTTGCAGACAGCGTTTCCTGTGCGGCGCTGTAAAGCGCACTCCGAGCAGCTGCCTGTGTGACAGGTAGTGAACGGAAATGTGACCCTAGCCTATGATGAGTTTTTTTCAGAGGAAATAAAAAATATGAAGATAGAGTTGTCAAGCTTTTATCAAACAGTCCATGAAAATTGTCAGCACAAGGATGGCATCTGAGTGCGGTCCCATTTTTCATGGGCCTAAAGATTTGCAAAAACGAGTTTGATTCAACATTCGGAACAACATCAGACAAATCTCTATGCTGTTTTGTGGACCAGTATGAGTAAAATATCGGACATGTCACATACCCTACAGGCTATCATACTGTAGGTACAAGTGCTACCTGAAAAACATGGGTAGAATTTTTATGACAAAATGAAAAAATTACATCTGAATGAGTTCTAAGACACTGCTAATGGTGCCATCACACAGCACGATCTGGCCAGCGATGTCGGAAGCGATGCGCGGGTGCCCGCTCGCTTCCGACATCGCTGGCCAGCTGTTACACAGCATCGCTGCGGCCGGCGACACTGCAGCGATGCGGGCGGTGACATCGCTCGCTGGGCTGGGCTCAGCCCAGCGAGCGATCCGCAGCAACGCTGCGGTATAGGCTGGATCGCCGCCGACATCGCTCGGGCGATGTCACACGGCGCGATCCAGCCTTATCGTAGGTCGCCGGTTGACAGGTTTATGGTTCTTCCCGTAAACCTGTCAACCTGCGACCAGCGATAAAACGCGGTCGCGCCGCTCGTTTACACAGCGCGACGTCGCTAGCGACATCACTGATACGTCACTTTTTCGGCGATGTCGCTAGCGACGTCGCCAGGTGTGACGGCACCTTTACATCTACTGTCAGTATAGAGTTGAGAAACACGCATCCATTAGATGGTAAGCTCACCCAGATGAAATTGCCGGGTTTGTCCAATATTAAATGTATGCATTTGGGCATCTTTAAAGCTGAAATTATGTGGCACCCCTGCGGGGGATTGTCACAGGCCCCACTGGTGCAGGGAGGGATGTACACCTTGGCACACACAGCACATAACACCTTCCACCCCAGACCAGGAGGGGGAGCCCCACTGGCTGTCTTTAAGCCAGATCCTCTATAAAGACCCAGGCCTGAGGGGAGGAGTCAGTTAGTTCCAGAGAGACAGAAAAGAAGAAGGTACTGGAAGGAACTGGTTGCTGGGACCAAGACTGGCCCAGAACCAGGAAGCCTGACCCAGCTGTGCAGCGCCCTAGAGAGAGCGATGGAGGCCAGTGGAAGAGGTAGGAAGACAGAAGAAGGGACATATCGGATATCCCTCTAGCCCACCCCGACACCGGAGTCCGAAACTGCTATTAATCTGGTGATAGCAGAGAAAGCCCGGACAGACCAGGAAGATCTAGTCCCCCTGAAGTAAAAGAGAGCAAGACACTAAACCTAACCAAGCATAGGATCAGGGACCTAAAAAGAGAATAGGGATCCCCACAGAAAGGTCCTCATTGTCGGTTGTTGAGTAGTATCCTGAGAGGGAGAAGGAAAAAGAGCAGCAGGTTCAGCTCCAGGAAGAACTTACCCCAATTACCACATACACTAACAGAGGAGGCTCTCAACTCTCCAAGGTGGACGTCCCAAACTGCACCGATAACCTGGTTACACTCCTGGATCGTGCCTATTACCGGACATCAGTGAAAAGGTACCGAAACAAAGACTATTGTGTGTGTGTGTGCCTGCTTCACCGCCGCCACCTGCAGTGTTCACAGCAGAACCACTACTACTACTCCCCTCATCCACCTCGCTGCCCTGAGGTAAAGCTCCACCCGTGGGGAGCTGTACTACCAAAGCTGCATTCTCATCACCTCAGTGCCCGGCCGCAGCGCTGGTAGCTCTATTACCAGGTACCACAGGTGGCGTCACATTACAATTCCCCCATCATCATCATCCCCAACCCACCACTGAGGTTCCAGGGCACGGAACCGGATACCGACCAGCCGTGCTCCCCACCGAAGTAACCCCCTGTCCCGGTATCCGAGTACCCCCTAGCCTGTCGACCGGCTCAGTTCCTGTTGATCAATTCCAAATTCCCATACATAAAAATGACAATTCCTTCTTATGAACAATGCTATAATGAGAAATAAGCACAGCAGGTGGATTCCTTAGGTAACATAACATGAGAATGAGCAATTAAATGAAAAATTGTACTTTGGACACATGTAGTTGAAGCAGATCCAAACATATACCCGTGTTTCCCCGAAAGTAAGCCCCCCCCCGATTGTAAGGCCGCCTAGTGGTAAAGTGGGGGGCCTGCTAATGTAAGGCCTCCCCCGAATATAAGGCCTCACAACCGGGGGGGGCTAATGTAAGGCCCCCCCTGCTGCTGCTTACATCTTACCCTCCAGCATCTTCTTGCAGCAGCCAGCGCGTCGCTCCTCCGGTCCCGTCTTCAGCTGTTTCCCGGATCATGTGACCCGTCGCAGCGCATGACGTCATCGCTAGTGCGACCGGCCGGTCACATGATCCGGGAAACAGCTGAAGACGGGACCGGAGGACCGACGCGCTGGCTGCTGCAAGAAGACGCTGGAGGGTAAGATGTAAGCAGCAGGGGGGCCTCAGAGCTGGGGGGGCAGTGTGCCAGCAGGAGGGGGGCTGTATACCACTCTGCTAGGCTGTATACCACACTGCTGGGCTGTATACCACACTGCTGAGCTGTATAAGACACTGCTGGGCTGTATACCACACTGCTGAGCTGTATACCACACTGCTGGGCTGTGTACCACACTGCTGGGGGCTGTATACCTGTGCTGGGGGCTGTATACCACACTGCTGGAGGCTGTATACCTGTGCTGAGGGCTGTATACTACACTGCTGGGGGCTGTATACCACACTGCTGAGCTGTATACCACACTGCTGGGCTGTGTACCACACTGCTGGGGGCTGTATACCTGTGCTGGGGGCTGTATACCGGGGTGGCGGTCTGCTGTATTTCCCACCCTCAGCTTATACATGACTATATACGGTGTGTGTGTGTGTATGTGAGTAGGCTGGGGCTGCCAATATCAACCCCCCCCCCCCGAAAGTAAGACAGGGGCCACTTTTGGCCCCCAAAAAAATGTAAGACAGGGTCTTACTTTCGGGGAAACACGGGTATGTTAGGCTAGGTTCACATTCATGTTTAGCATTGTGTCTGGATGGCTGCATTTAACAGCTGCATTAACGCTATGAAACACTAGCGTTAACACAGCTGAACACAGCCATAGACGTCTATTGGTGAGCACAATGCAAACGTGATGTCAAAAGTGCCTGCGTTTGAAAGTATGCACTTTTGCAAGCACACAGCTGAACGCGGCTTGTATTCGGTGGCACTGAGCTGTATGTGTGACCCTGTCGCTTCATTCTAGGCCAAGGGACACTGTGAATATTAGACTGCTGTCAATGAAAATCAAGCAATAGTCTTTGAGTGTGTATGTATGTCAAGTAGGAACACACACATACGGAATGAGTTGGCTCACCAAATCTGCTAATAGTGAAGAGATCATAACCTCACTTGACAATTAGGCAGTTGGACAGCAATCAGCCCAAGTATGGTATATATGCAGAGCCTTCAAATGTCTATAGTCGCCAGTGCCCTTTTTATGGGTTTACAATAAAAATGACCTGCCTGTTTAAAGAAGCAGCGCCAATTTTTTCGGTGGGCACAAGAACATTTTTTCAAATACATCCATTTGTGGAAATGATTGTCAGTCCAAGATCTACTGATTAAAATGAAGTTTGTTTGTGGGACAATGGCTTTAAAATAATCTCCAACTTTACAGTCTTTATTTACAGTTCAATAAAAATATACTATACCTAAAGATATTTGCAATTGTTCTGTGTATGAATGTAAGAGCTTGTCAATGTGTATATGTACGATTAATTCTTTTGTAAGACACTGGTACAGAATGTATGAGATTTTTTATTATCATGAAAATCCAGTGAAATCCATTTTTTATTAAAAGCTGTTGGAATGTCGACTAATCTGAATAGTGTGCAAAATGCATGCCTCTGCTAAGTCACTAATGCATTATTCCCAGGCCCCTGTTTGAAATATAGAATACAATGTGTGCCATAGGCGCACCCAAGGGGGGGGACCTACGTGTCTGGACCCCCCCCTTTGGACGGCCCTGAGAAGTGGTGCAGTACACAAGGAGCTGGGCCCCTATGTCAGGAGACAGGAACAATTACACAGCACCCAAGGGCCCACAAAAGAGGCTGCTTTTAGGGGGGCTTCGCTCCCCCAAACCACCCCACCGGGGCTTTGCCCCTCGGAACCCCGCTGGGGGGTGACACCCCCCTTTCAGGGCCGGTGTGTGTTTCTTGGACCCCTACCTTGGGAAATTTCTGGGTGCGCCACTGATGTGTGCTATGTTGACCCCTGGGGTTTATATACACTATGAAAGTATATGGACATCATAGATTGGGATATCCAGCAAAGGATCTCTTTCTATTAGCCAAAGTGAAGAGCCACTGCACCAACCAGATCCAGACAGGACTCTTCATGGCCATGGATTGCATTCATTACTCCACATGTCCATCAGCAGGCCGGCAGGAGTATGAAGTCTACTTCAGTTGATTGATAGTGAGTGATGGAAAACCCTATGTGTTATATTGTAGTAGTAACTGCACTAGTAAGGCCGGCTTCACACTACGGTTTGGAGCTGTCAGGTTCTGTCCGGTGTTTTGCAGGATGCGTCGGACAGAACCTGACAGCCCCAGAAGAGCAGAAACTGAGGGCAAATATGCCCTCCGATCCTGTTTTTAACAGGAATCATTTCTGCTCGTTGTCACTGCTGTTCAGTGAGCAGGGGAGCTGCCTCAGTGCTAAAATTTCAGCCATGGAACTTTCCATGGTGCTGAACTTCAGCACCGACTCTGCAATGCTGCTCTGTCCATGGTGCTGAATGAGCGTGGCTGCATTGCAGAGCTGCTGCTCTTCAGTGAAAGCATCGGTGAAACGATACATTTTTTTTTTGCCGGATCCGGGGCGATCCAGCACCCATAGACTCCCATGTACTGGGTGCCGGATCGTCCCGGATCTGGGAGGATCCGGTTTTGTTTGTTTTTTGCACCAGACACAAAAAATGCTGCAGACTCCGATTTTGTGTCCAGTGCAAAAACCAAACACAACCGGATCCTCCCGGAAAATCACAAAGCCTGAAGCCAAATAGCAGCTATCCGGCACCATAGGGAGTCATAGGGGCAAAACCTGATCAGGTTTGATCCGGACCGAACCTGACAGCTAAAAACCGTGGTGTGAAGCCGGCCTTATTGCCATTTGTAGAGAAAGCAATACATAAGCTGATACCACTAAAGCTCATAATAAAATGTAGATGGCTGTCCATCAGCTCGCCAAACACAAAGTGGACTCCATTGTCTGGCACTTTTGCTGAATGTAAGCACATAATTGCAGACCTCCCAAGTGTCCCGGATTTGGCGGGACAGTCCCGGTTTAGTCAGGGCTTCCCGCTGTCCCGTGCGGGACTAGAAGTGTCCCGGTCTCTGGCACTTCACTGATTGCTGCACGGCCCCTCTAGCTGCCGGCCACGCCCCCTCCGGCTGCCGGTCACGCCCCCTCACAGCAGCACATTGGGAGGACTGAGCACCCAATCACAGTGCAGAGAGTGAGTCGTGTGACCTCTCCTGCCCTGTGTGTAGAGGGGACGGAACTCAGTTATCCAATCCCGGCTCAGCGCGGCCTCTGTGAAGTTCCCCAGCAATGGAGGAAGCATCAGCACAGCAGCAGCCGGGACACAGAGGGCTCTGCCTCCACACTGGAGCCCGGATCACTGACTGCCTTTGACTGGGAGGAACTGACAGGAGCACAGCACACAGGTATCAAAGACATGGGAGCACAGGCTGAGGATAACACAAGGGGTGATGATAACAGAACACAGAGGAGTGTGGTGACAGGCTCCGTACACCTCATAAATGCACGGCTCCGCTCCGTACACCTCATAAAGGCACGGCTCCGCTCCGTACACCTCATAAAGGCACGGCTCCGCTCCATACACCTCATAAAGGCACGGCTCCGCTCCGTACACCTCATAAAGGCACGGCTCCGCTCCGTACACCTCATAAATGCACGGCTCTGCTCTGTACACCTCATACAGGCACGGCTCCGCTCCGTACACCTCATAAATGCACGGCTCCGCTCTGTACACCTCATAAAGGCACGGCTCTGCTCACCTCATAAATGCACGGCTCTGCTCCGTACGCCTCATAAAAGCACGGCTCCGCTCCGTACACCTCATAAAGGCACGGCTCCGCTCCGTACGCCTCATAAAGGCACGGCTCCGCTCACCTCATAAATGCACGGCTCCGCTCACCTCATAAATGCACGGCTCCGCTCCGTACACCTCATAAAGGCACGGCTCCGCTCCGTACACCTCATAAATGCACGGCTCTGCTCTGTACACCTCATACAGGCACGGCTCCGCTCCGTACACCTCATAAATGCACGGCTCCGCTCTGTACACCTCATAAATGCACGGCTCTGCTCTGTACACCTCATACAGACACGGCTCCGCTCCGTACACCTCATAAATGCACGGCTCCGCTCCGTACACCTCATAAATGCACGGCTCTGCTCTGTACACCTCATACAGGCACGGCTCCGCTCCGTACACCTCATAAATGCACGGCTCCGCTCTGTACACCTCATAAAGGCACGGCTCCGCTCCGTACACCTCATAAAGGCACGGCTCCGCTCCGTACACCTCATAAATGCACGGCTCTGCTCCG
Organism: Allobates femoralis; assembly: GCA_033576535.1. NCBI lineage: Eukaryota > Metazoa > Chordata > Amphibia > Anura > Aromobatidae > Allobates > Allobates femoralis. Next base: position 341,729,888 of record JARQOC010000006.1, read on the forward strand.
TACGCCTCATAAAGGCACGGCTCCGCTCCGTACGCCTCATAAATGCACGGCTCCGCTCTGTACACCTCATAAAGGCACGGCTCCGCTCCGTACACCTATAAAGGCACGGCTCCGCTCCGTACACCTCATAAAGGCAGGCTCCGCTCCGTACACCTCATAAATGCACGGCTCTGCTCTGTACACCTCATACAGGCACGGCTCCGCTCCGTACAACCTCATAAATGCACGGCTCCGCTCTGTACACCTCATAAAGGCACTGCTCCGCTCCGTACACCTCATAAAGGCACGGCTCCGCTCCGTACACACTCATAAAGGCACGGATCCGCTCCGTACACCTCATAAAGGCACGGCTCCGCTCCGTACACCTCATAAAGGCACGGATCCGCTCCGTACACCTCATAAAGGCACGGCTCCGCTCCGTACACCTCATAAATGCATGGCTCCGCTCCGTACACCTCATAAAGGCACGGCTCCGCTCCGTACACCTCATAAATGCACGACTCTGCTCCGTACACCTCATAATGCACAGCTCTGCTCTGTACACCTCATACAGGCACGGCTCCGCTCCATACACCTAATAAAGGCACGGCTCCGCTCCGTACACCTCATAAATGCATGGCTCCGCTCCATACACCTATAAAGGCGCGGCTCCGCTCCGTACACCATGATGCAGGCACGGCTCGCTCTGTACACCATATACAGACACAGCTCTGCTCCGTACACCTCATTCAGGCACGGCTCCGCTCCATACACCTCATACAGGTGCGGCTCCACTCCATACACCTCATACAGGTGCGGCTCCGCTACGTGCACCTGATGCAGGCGCAGCTCCGCTCCGTACACGATATACAGACACGGCTCCGCTCTGTACACTTCATACAGGTGCAGCTCCTCACCGTGCACCTGATGCAGGCACGTACACACGCGGCTCCGCTCCATAAACCTCATGGAGACACAGCTCCACTCCTTACGCCCACAGCTTAGCTCTGTACATCTAGTACAATATCGGCTCTGCTACATCCACACTGTAAAGCCCTCCTGACATAACCTTCACCTTATCCAGCACCATAACAACCAGCACAGCAGAGTCCTGCATACACTGAGGAGCTGATAATGTGACCCCTGACTCCTCCCCTCCATGTGACATCTTCACAGGTCCTGTCAGTACAGAGCAGCCGTGGATGTAGTGTGCAGCTCTGTCTGCTGGTGGAGAACAATGCAGGGGGGCGTAACAGGCGGCTGGCGAGGAGACCCGTCCTTGGCCACTGCAGCAGGAGGTCCAGCGGCGCCCCCCTGCCTGCTGCGTCGGGGCAAATGCCCCACCAGTTTCCCCTAGATATGACCCTGGAGAACGAGACACTGGATGAAGAACTAAAACCAGTGACCAATATGGCAGGAAATGAGAAGCTGATAACAGAGAGCAGGAGTAAGGCTTCACGTGGCGTATTTACTGCATCTACGCACTGCTATTTTGTGCTGCTGTAAATGCAGTGAAACGCAACACTGGATACGCAATCCAGCAAAAGCTATGGCTTTCACACGTTGAATATTTTTGCTCTTTGATGTGCGCACGCTTTCACTGCAAAGCACACACGCAAAAAGAACGACCATGTCAATTCTTTGCACTTTTTTCAGCGCGCTTTTCCTATGGGTCGCATTATAAAATGGGCTCAGGAAAAGCGCGCTAGAAAAAGCGCATTGTGTGAATGCAGTTGTGTTTTTTTGTGCAAAAAAGCGCCACTGCAAAATAAAGTGGTAAATACGCTACGTGTTAAAGAAAATAGAGAAAGAGGCTGAGCCGGGTACAAGAGGTATATGTCTGACAGTCGCTCACTGTGGTCCTGATTTACCATCTCTCCTGCCTTGATTGATATGACTGACATCTCCTCTGTCCTCCACAGTCTGTTCATCCCTCGCACCTGCACAAGAGGGAGCAGGAGCTGCGCAGGGGCCACAGACTAGTGAAGCGGGAGATGTCGGTCCCGGCAGGAGACGTCGGCCGTGTCGGCCCCGGCAGGAGACGTCGTCCGTGTCGGCCCCGGCAGGAGACGTCGGCCGTGTCGGTCCCGGCAGGAGACGTCGGCCGTGTCGGCCCCGGCAGGAGACGTCGGCCGTGTCGGCCCCGGCAGGAGACGTCGGCCGTGTCGGCCCCGGCAGGAGACGTCGGCCGTTCGGCCCCGGCAGGAGACGTCGGCCGTGTCAGCCCCGGCAGGAGACGTCGGCCGTGTCGGCCCCGGCAGGAGACGTCGGCCGTGTCGGCCCCGGCAGGAGACGTCGGCCGTGTCGGCCCCGGCAGGAGACGTCGGACTCCGGCAGGAGACGTCGGCCGCGTCGGTCCCGCAGGAGATGGCGGTCCCGGCAGGAGATGTCGGCCGCGTTGGACCTGGCAGGAGATGTCGGACCCGGCAGGAGATGTAGGTCCGAGACGTCGGCCACGTCGGTCCCGGCAGGAGACGTCGGCCGTGTCGGCCCGGCAGGAGACGTCAGCCGTGTCGGCCCCGGCAGGAGACGTCGGCCGTGTCGGCCCCGGCAGGAGACGTCGGCCGTGTCGGCCCCGGCAGGAGACGTCGGCCGTGTCGGCCCCGGCAGGAGACGTCGGCCGTGACGGCCCCGGCAGGAGACGTCGGCTCCGGCAGGAGACGTCGGCCGCGTCGGTCCCGGCAGGAGATGGCGGTCCCGGCAGGAGATGTCGGCCGCGTTGGACCTGGCTGGAGATGTCGGACCCGGCAGGAGATGTAGGTCCGAGACGTCGGCCGTCGTCCCGCGGAGACGTCGCCGGTCGCCCCGCAGGAGACGTCGGCCGTGTCGCCCGGCGAGACGTCGGCCGTGGGGCCCGAGGAGACGTCGGCCCGTGTCGGCCCCGGCAGGAGACGTCGGCCGTGTCGGCCGTGCGGCCGGCAGGAGACGTCGGCCGTGTCGGCCGGCAGGAGACGTCGCGTCGGCCGCGGCGTCGCGTGTCGGCCCGGCAGGAGACGTCGCGTGTCGGCCCCGGCAGGAGACGTCGGTCGGCAGAGACGTCGGCTGGACGTCGGCAGGAGAAGATGTCCGGAGGGATCGGCCGCGTGGACTGGCAGGATGTCGACGCAGGATGTAGGTCCGAGACGTCGGCCACGTCGGTCCCGGCAGGAGATGTCGGCTGCGTCGGTATTGTGTGAGGTCTGAGGATGTGATGGGTTCCCATGACAGCCAGGGGTCTGCTGAAGACCTCCATACCTATCGTGACGGTTCTTGTGTGAGGGCCAGCGTTTATGTGGTGTTCATAGAAGAACATGATTTTCACTCTATATAGCGGCTGTAGCACTGCTGCATTCTGGAGAAGCGATAAGATACAGCTTCAGCTTCCCTAAGGAGACTATTAAGGTACCGTCACACCTGGAGATATCGCCGGCGATTCCACAGGCGACGCTAAGGCGTGGCCTGTCGCCGGCGACATCGCCAATGCGTCGCCTAATGTAAATGGGCGACGGCGACATGTCTGAGTGGTCGCCTGGTTTCACATCAGAGGACTGAAACCAGGCGACCATTCTTGGGCGATGTGTGCTGATCGCCCTGTGTAACATCTCATGAGCAATGTGAAAGGCGACAGCACACATCACCAAAACTATTCAGTAGGCGTTTCAGGGCGTAGTTACTATCTCTGGCGGTCGCGTGGATTGGTGGCAGCTCCAGCGTTACGATTGGTAGTCTTGTTCCTCGGCGTCCTATTTGATGATGTGTGCGTCCCACATTAATGTAGTCTTCCTTTCCATGGTGCTGAAAGGTGTATTAGGCCCCTTTGACATCTGCGTTTTATGCTGATGGCGGCAGTTGCAGTTAAAAAAACCGCAACTGCCGCGATTACCGCACTTGCGGTTCACTTGCGGCAAGCACCATACAATGTCTATGGGGCTTGCGGCAGGTGCGGCTGGGAAAAAACCGCAGCATGCCGCAAGTGCCGAAACCGCACTTGGCGCACTTGCCGCACCTGCCACAAGCCCCATAGACATTGTATGGTGCTTGCCGCAAGTGAACCGCAAGTGCGGTCACACTTGCGGTAATCGCGGCAGTTGTGGTTTTTTTAACTGCAACTGCCGCCATCAGCATAAAACGCAGATGTCAAAGGGGCCTTACCCAGGAGCGTACATTCTATTAAAAAGCAGCGCATTGATGCCCCACTGTGTGCTACAAAGTGCAGAGATGTGCCATTGCCAAATGTCTCTTTAACACCAACACAATTGTCTCAGTACATGTCAATTCTGCATCAGACACCCAGGCCAATCACATTTCTTCGAGGCGTCACACAGCATAATGTTCACGCCTATCACCGAGATGCGGCTCAAAATTACGCCCACATCGCTAATGTGGTTGCTCTGTGTGACGCGGATGCGGCCACCAGCGACTTAATCGCCTGTGGGGCTTGGGCGACGCTCAGGCAATTTCCGGTCAGGTCGTCGCCTGAGCGTCGCCTAAGGTGTTGCCCCGTGTAAATGGGCGTCGGCGACCTCGGGCGACACGCAAAAACGTGCGTCGCCTATGGGATCGCCGGCGATATGGCTAGGTGTGACGGTACCCTTACAGTACAGAGAAAAAAAAAAGTGTTTTTAAACATATGGGAAAAAACAACAAAAATTTATAACCAACCCCTATATCCCATAAAAAGCAAAACATAAATAATCCCCCCCATATTTGGTATCACTGCATTCATAAAAGTCCTCTCAAAATCCAAAATAAATGAATGTGATTGGTAAACAGCGTAACAAAAAACAACAATTAAATCGCCAGAATTCTATCTATTTTTTTGCCTCCTCCACCTTGCGATGAATGGCATATAACAGCCAATCTGTATATGATCTACAGCCACATGGTATCAGTAATGTCAACACAAGGCACAACAAACCTCCCCTCACAGCCCGGATCATAAAGATTAATAACGTTACACATCTTGGAAAATGACACAAGCAAAAATGTATTTTTAATTACAAATTTCTGAATTTTTTTCACAACATTAATAAAAGAATAAACAATTTCCATTCAGTATCTACATAATTGTAAGGATCGAGGTCACGACCAGGCCTGGCGATACAGGGGCCCGAGCGACCCCAGCACGTACTGCAGCTGGATGTGCATCCGAGGACATGCATCAAGCTGAAGCGCATTGATGTACAGAGACCCGTTAGGTTCCTGCACTGTGATACACGCTGACGGCCAAACTGTGGCTGACAGCTGACGTCTGCGGTACCGTGACAGGGCAGCACATGACAGTCACTTCTTGCATCAAGGCGCACACTCCAATGTCAGCTACCAGCTGTGCGTTGTTACAGAGGACACTGGATGATGTGGGAGCTGAAGAAAGTTGAGTAGAATACTGTCTTAAATTAGAGAAAAATAGGGACATGTATACTGACGCGCCTACCAGGACCGTGAGGTACTCGGAACCGGGCCGAACAGTTCAGTTCTCTTTGGGGAATGTCATGGTGGCGTGACCTGGCTCCGTGAGCCTGGTGGTGTCATAAAAATGGGGGATATTTATATGGGATTAAATTTGTGACGCCACCTGTGGTATTCAGCAATTGGATGGCCGACGCTGCGGTTCAGATCCACTGGGGTGATGCAGCAGGGATGTTACAGCTCTCCACGGGTAGAGCAGGACCCCAGGGCAGTTATAGTCTATTGATGGTGGTCACAGGTGTAACCCAGGGCAGGTCGTGCAGTAAATAAATCAGGGGACACAGCAGGGTGGAGTCTTCACAGTTTACTCAGTTTCTGAAGTACGCCGACCCGCCGGGTGCTGTGTACTCCGAGTCAGGGATCCAGCCATTTCTAGGCAGATTGGTGGCACTTGTTTGGTACCACCTTTGTGTGTACCTTTCCGGGTCATCTCACTGCGCTGGCTCTCGCCTTCCTGCCTTTCACACACACTGTCCAGAGCCAGCAGCTTGGGTCTTGTCGGGAGCCGTCTCTCTTGTCCCCTCGAGCCTATGCGGCTGCCTTTTCAGCGATTGTGTGCGGATTTGGCTGCTGCACATTAAGATACTGCAGCCTCCGGGTTTGCTAGCTGAATCTTAAAGTCTCCCACTAGTCTGGGGCCGGTCCCCTCTGTGGCCTAGCTCCTCCAGCAAGTCCCTCCAGGCAATCACTGGAACGGGGTTCCTCCACACAGAGCTCTGTGGCGACCCAGAGGTGCTCCCCCTCAGTCTCTGGAGATACTCTACATCCTCTCTGACCTGGGACGAGCTCGTCTGGCTCCAGTCCCCGGGTCCAACTTTCTCTCCATCCTCTTCCCCAGGACGAGCTACTCACAACTCCAGTCCCCGGGTCCGACTCACTGACTGCGCACTTCCTGTTTCTGTCTGGCTTAACTCCTCCCACTCTCAACTGTCACTGCCTACCTCCTAGTGCTCCACTACTTCCTAACTGTTCCACCTACTAATCCCCTTCTCCAGCCAGAGATGGGGTCTGCCCATCATGGGGTTTCTTCTGCCTCAGCACCCCTGGCCTAGAGTGGGCTGGTGTTGGATGCGGATGTGTGGGTACCGGGTAGTGCCCTCTCCTTACCAGGGGTGGGGGGAGGTACCACACCTCTGGCTAAGGTGCAGTACCTCTGTGGCGAATGGACCATAAAGGACACCATATATACCAGGATGGGGACCATATATACCAGGATGGAGATATATAGGCTACATTCAGACTCTGCATTTTTTGATCCATTATTTGCAGTACACTGCATAAAACGGATCACTCAAATTAAATTCTTCATTTGAGAGGTTTCTGTTGGGCCACTCTGCCATAAAGGCCCGACTGGTGGAGGCTGCAGTGATAGTTCACCTTGTGGAACTTTTTCCCATCTCCCTACTGCATTTTCAGAGCTAGTATTGTGTCCTGTAGTGGACGGCAGACTGCCATCAGGGGGCGCTATACACAGTACTGTGGACTCAGAGTTGGTGTCCATTTTGGTGGAGTCGGAGGTTTGGCTTACCGGCTGCACACCATGACTGTGGAGATGGAGTCTGAGACGGTGTCCATTTTGGTGGGGTTGGATTCAGGGAAACTGAGGATTCGGAGTCAGAGGTTTGATTACTGACTGCACATCCCTGGCTATAAACTGCACAATGCTGCAGGGCAGGCACTAGTCTCAGCCGTCCTGCTGTGTTGTATGATGGGGCAGCCCACAGTCTGTGCTGTCAGTACTAAATGGCACTAAAATGCATCAAATGAATTGGAAAAGGCAAAAAAATGCAGCAAAAATGCAATAATCAGAAGATTAATAGTAATAAGGGCATCTGAATGTCCGTCACTTGTAAATGGGTGTGGTCAGGGGCGGGGCAAGGGGCGGGGCTAAAAATTTGCGCGGCGCACGTAGTGCGCCGCATCGACTGTCCCTCTTTCTGTTCTTCAAAAGTTGGGAGGTATGTAATTGTATTGATTGTTTTGCACAGATGTGTAAAGGAACCTTACCATAAAAAAAGTACCAAAGCTCCACAATATGGAAAAACCAAATACACTTTGTAATACACATGATGTATCTCGTACATGAGGAATACCAATATTTCTGGTCATTATTAATCTAATTTTCAGTTCTCTCTGACCTGCTGGGTAGAGATTAGCTGATATAATGTGTCTCATACACAGCACAGCACACAGGGTTGGATACCTCCTGCCAGCGTCCAATTGGGGTGCAAAGGGCTCACCAGTAACATTGACTCTAGGGACCCATTGTTTATCTACATGCAAATATTAAATTTTCCTCAGTCAAAAATGTACCTATACTTTTATATAATAACTTTGGTAGTTACAGAAAGGTGAGAAGCTGTCTTGTTGCATAGTGAATCAAGAGTATTTTACAAACTAGTGCTCATATACATGGGCCCACCAGGACAATCTCCCATTCCCCTGTGGGTCACAAGTCTGAAAACTGCTTGCTCCACCTTCTCTTTAGCACAAAGACAGAAGCAGCAGTGACAGTGACATTATACACCAGTACTGAGCGGTGTGGCTGTGAATTTAGCACTGAAGTAAAATACATTGCTAGAAGCTATAGCATGATCTACCTTCTAAGTTCCAGTTACATTAATATGTGGATTTTTTTTTAGCATAAACATGACCAAGAAATGACCAAAAATCCTATGAAAAGTGTCTGCTGGCTGTTCTGTGGCGCCCCACCAGATAGGCCGCCACCAGAGGTACTGCACTCCTGTGGTTAGGGAGTGTAATGCCCCTGATCTCTAGGTGCTGAGATGATGCAGTTGAGCCCAAGGAATGCGCACACACACAGTACATAACCCTTAGGCCCTGGGACGGTGGGAGGACCCTGAGGGAGGGGCCTAGGTCACAAAAAGGGAAAACAGGAAGTGTTAGAGAGAGTCAGTAGAAGGAGACTGGAGGAGTAAAACCAGCTGACAAGGAGTGGTAGTGGTGCCAGCTCCCGGGGCTTGGAGCATGACCACACTCGCCCCGGGAGGGAGAGAACTGACCGGCAGAGAAAGAGAAGGACCCTTGGGTTGCAGACAAGACAGTGATCCATGCACGCCTGAACCTGACGAGACAAAGGGGTTGGTGGACGACACAGGGACCCGGCCCTGAACACGGTGCAGATACTTCATGCCCGAGCTGTAAATCCTGAGGCCCCTGACTTCTAACGGGAGCTGTGGCCAAACACCCGACACATCTTAGGGAAGGTAGCTGAAGTAGGGAGCAGTGCCCGGGAGAGAAACCTAATGGTGCCCGGGACACAACAGCACCCGGGGCCATCGGTACCTGAGCATTGTGGTGCGGAGAGCGTTGAGAGCCTGGGGAGCAGACCGATGACCTGCTCACCTCAGAGGAGAACTACCCCTTATAGCGCTGAGAGAACATAGACTCACCAGATACTGAGACACCTAGAGAGGAAGGAAAGGACACCAATCATGGCTTGACTGTACTAACCTCTCTGGAGAAAGAGCTGTACCGGACAGTGGCAAGGAACGTACCCGGCGGCCATGTTTTAACACCTTAGTAAAAGTAACTGAACTGCAGCTGTGGTGTGTGAGACTTTCATTTGCGGCGTCTATCAGTCGCAGAGGCCGCCCATAACACTGAGGGTTCTGTTGATGGAGTGAACAGTACCAAGGTACGAGCTGGAGAAACCACTCCATTGTCCTGAGGACTACACTCCACCTGCGAGGAACGCCATCCAAGCTTCCAGCCATCGTCCTCAGAGGTTCTGAAGCAGCGGCGGTCACTCTGGCCGCATACCACAGGTGGAGTCATGAATACCCCCTTATCCCTTCAGACTTTCCACGTCATCATTCCCTGTTTATTTTAAATGCCACCGCCAGGGTCACAGGACCGAGTCTCAGCTGGGACTCCACCCCCGTCAGTCCCCGTGAAAAGAACCCGAGAATTGAAGAAGAAAAACTACTGCCCAGTTCCCGAGTCTTCCCCCACCCTGGAGTGGGCGTCTCGGTTCCCTTAGGGACCATTTACAAGCAATAAGCAACTGCAAATACATTTGCACAGGTGGACTACACTTCAGAAGAACACTGAACAACCAGTAATTGATTGTTCTGTGTGCATAGGCTGTCATTGGTCTCAGCAGCACAAGGCCTGTTTACATAGGACAATGAGTTACCAACAATCTTGAGTAAGCCAAAAAATTCTGAGAGGGCTGGAGACCTGCTTGTCCATAAGATACTGCTACTTCTGTGCACTGGCCTCTAGCTAACCCCTGACTAGTAAATACACTACCTGCTTATCCTCTACTGTATATGTCAGGCTGGTTTCACACTTGCAGACCCCTCTGCAGCGTCCTGCGGAGGAGATCTTCAAGCTGAGCGCAGGCACCGCAAGTCCCTATGTTTAACATGGGGACGCAGGTGTCTGCACTCTGATGCAGATTGGTGTGCGCACCCATTCACTGCAATGCATGATTTGTACGCAGGCGGATGCCTGCGCACAAATCACACACTCTCGTCCGCACCAGGAACGTGACACGCCAATTGGTGCACACGCCAATCTGCATCAGAGCGCAGGCACCTGTGTCCCGATGTTAAACATAGGGACTTGCGTTGCCTGTGCTCAGCTTTCACTTCCCCGCCACAATATGCTGCGGCAGGGAGCGCTAGTGTGAAGGCAGCCATACTGCTGCTCTTGCATACCAACCTTTGGCTTCCCTGACTTTGCCACCTGCTGTGCTATCCCTAGTAGTTGCAATACAAATACTCCAAGACAAAGACCATAACAGAATAATCTTGCTCAAAATGCAGTCCTAACTACCTTGAGGCAACAAACTGTTGAACTTCAGGATTTGTGTGCCACCTACCAAGAAACATTTTCTAAGTTACAAACATTAGTATTAGATGAACAAAAAAAATTGATTTACAGAAATGCCAGGGAGCCCTTAAGGCAGACAGGCAGCATGACAAAACAGAGGGGTGGGGAGTAGAAAGGGTTAATGATGCTAAATAAATGGGGCTCATATGCAAGTCACTGGAGGAGGTCTGCAGGCATATTTAGATTGGTGAGGGGAAAGAGGGCAAGAGTATGGAGGCGTATAAAGGAGAAGCTAGAGGGTTGGTGCTTCCTCTTCCTGGATCAAGAACTGACGGAGACTGACCTGGCTGATGGAGCTACTGTGGAGGTCCATGGTCTCAGGGAAGCTCAGCACAGTGGTACAGGGAAGCACAGGCAGTGCACACACATCCAGACTGCCTGTGCTGTCCCTCTGGTATCGTTGAAGCTCTGGAGCGGTGACAGCAGGCGCTGGCATGGCGGGAGACTGTGGTTTAGGAGCCCCCTCTGGGGGACCCCCTGAGAGTGGAGCGGTTGTCTGGGATCCTTCCTTTATTCCTCTTAGATCCTTATCTGATGTAAATGGGCACCTTAATATGCTTGTCTGGGCAAAGAAAGTTTCCCAGGGGTTTGGATCTGTAAAGAACATGTCACTCTTCAGGGCCTGTTTCACGCTTCAATGGTCGAACGAGCCGACTAACGGTCCGACTTGACCTAGATCGCTTGAACGCCGTTCAATGATCACTAGTGAAATGTCACACGTACAGATATCGTTAATGACATAGCAACGATTCCGCAACAAGAGAACGATCCTTGCAGTCGTTTGATCGCTTACATCCTTCAGTTATGAATAGGCGAAATCGTTAACGACATCGTTATCGAGGTGTCACACACCAATGTTGCAGGTTGGACGGATGATCATCGTCTGGTTTTAGGTCCGGTTCACAAACCTCCCATCAACGACCTGCCTACTTATCGTTGATCGTTTCTACTTGACACACGCAACTATGTCGTTACGACATCGTTGCTCAACCCAAAAAGCCGTGACGTACAGACGATATTGTTAATCTGACCGCTCTTTTAGCGTATCATTCTCTGGCTCCACTTCCTCCCCTCTTCCCCTCACTATTGGGGTCCCTCAGGGTTCAGTCCTTGGACCTCTTCTCTTCTCTCTCTAAACAGCCCCGATCGGACAAACCATAAGCAAATTTGGCTTCCAGTACCATCTCTATTCTGATGACACACAACTATACACTTCAGCCCCTGACCTTACTCCCGCTCTAATAAAGAACACCAATGACTGTCTAACCGCAGTCTCCAATATCATGTCCGCTCTCTATCTGAAACTCAACCTTTCCAAAACTGAACTTCTTCTGCTCCCACTCTCTGCCAACCTCCCTATACCTGACATCTCTCTCTCAGTGTGCGGCACCATGATAATGCCTAGTCAGCAGGCTCGCTGTCTCTGTGTTTTGATGGACACTGATCTCTCCTTCACCCCATATATACAATCTCTCACCCGCTCCTGTCGCTTGCACCTGAAAAAATATCTCCAGAATTCGCCCTTTCCTCACCATGGAAACAACTAAAACCCTCACCGTGGCCCTGATCTATTCCCGCCTTGACTACTGTAATTCTTTATTAGCTGGCCTCCCTGCAGTAAGATTTCTCTCTCCAGTCTATCCTCAATGCAGCAGCCAGGATCACCTATTTAGCAAACCGTTACTCAGATGTTTCTGCTCTGTGCCAGTCACTACATTGGCTACCCATACACTATAGAATCCAATTCAAATTGCTCGTTGTTACCCACAAAGCTATTCATGGTGCAGCACCTCCTTACCTCTCCACCCTCATCTCTGTCTACCACCCCACCCGTCCCCTTCGCTCTGAACGTGACCTCAGACTAACATCGGCATTGATCCGAACCTCCCATTTCCGACTCCAAGACTTCTCTCGAGCTGCACCAAACCTCTGGAATGCTCTACCCCAAGAAATTAGGACCATCCACAACTTGCATAGCTTCAGACGCTCCCTAAAAACACACCTCTTCAGGGCGGTCTATCCTTCTCCCTAACAGTAGTCATTTAGACATTAGATATTCATTGTTATAAGCCCCTGTATGTTGTGTTCCCATCCCGTCTTAGATTGTAAGCTCCTTCGAGCAGGGTCACCTTCATTTTTTGCCTCTTTATTGTATTTCCTAAGTTGATTCTATGTTTATTGTATGTAACTACTGTTCTGCATTACCTTTCTGTACCGTATATTTTTCTTATATGTACCATTGTACTGTAAAACGCTGCGGAATATGTCGGCGCTATACAAATAAAGTTTTATTATTATTATTATAACGATATTGTACCGTCGAACGGGCCCTTTCCAGTGGTGGTCAGGCAACTTTGAACTGTGCATCGCAGGAAAAGCACAGATGATGTACTCAGGTCAGCTGACCACTGCAGTCGATCACAGGCTGCAGCAGTCATGGCGCTAATTAAACAATGATGTATGCTCTTCCTTTGTTAGTGCAGGCAATGGAAAGGATTGCACTGGATTTAGGAGGTTGCTGATACGTGAGTATTAATTAGTATATATTTTTTACAAATCTAAACTATGTAACCATAAAAGAAGTAACAGGACATTAAGGTGATTCCAGATAGATAGCTCACAGCAGATCCTGCTTTATTATGTCTGCCCTGGTAATGAGCATGGTTTATTCAGCCGAAGAGGAAAGACTATATTTGGCCTTAATGCCTGTGGCCCCCTAACAAGAAGGAGTATTGATTCTATCCCACCCAAGGCAATTATGAGCACATGCTTCTCAGCAGACCCCATTACAATCAGACCTTTCTGTGAAGTGTTATTGACAGTGCTGTAATACAGCTAGGTCTAACATAAGGTCATGAAATCTCTTGGCATCATAACACCGTTCTAAATCACCTCCTTGTTTTCAGCGTTGGCAATAAAAATAGAAAATGCAGACGATATTTTCAGACCATCTTCTCCTTTTTATCCGACTTATCAGTTTGTTGGAAACATTTCTTTATGTACCTGATATAACACTACATATACAGTGCCTACAAGTAGTATTCAACCCCCTGCAGATTTAGCTGGTTTGATAAGATGCCAATAAGTTAGAGCCTTCAAACTGCAAACGAGAGTAGGATTTATTAACAGAAGCATAAATCTTACAAACCAAAAAGTTATGTTGCTCAGTTGAATTTTAATAAATTTTGAACATAAAAGTGTGGGTCAATTATTATTCAACCCCTAGGTTTAATATTTTGTGGAATAACCCTTGTTTGCAATTACAGCTAATAATCGTCTTTTATAAGACCTGATCAGGCCGACACAGGTCTCTGGAGTTATCTTGGCCCACTCCTCCATGCAGATCTTCTCCAAGTTATCTAGGTTCTTTGGGTGTCTCATGTGGACTTTAATCTTGAGCTCCTTCCACAAGTTTTCAATTGGGTTAAGGTCAGGAGACTGACTAGGCCACTCCAACACCTTGATTTTTTCCCTCTTGAACCAGGCCTTGGTTTTCTTGGCTGTGTGCTTTGGGTCGTTGTCTTGTTGGAAGATGAAATTACGACCCATCTTAAGATGCTTGATGGAGGAGCGGAGGTTCTTGGCCAAAATCTCCAGGTAGGCCGTGCTATCCATCTTCCCATGGATGCGGACCAGATGGCCAGGCCCCTTGGCTGAGAAACAGCCCCACAGCATGATGCTGCCACCACCATGCTTGACTGTAGGAATGGTATTCTTGGGGTCGTATGCAGTGCCATCCAGTCTCCAAACGTCACGTGTGTGGTTGGCACCAAAGATCTCGATCTTGGTCTCATCAGACCATAGAACTTTGAACCAGTCTGTCTCAGAGTCCTCCAAGTGATCATGAGCAAACTGTAGACGAGCCTTGACATGACGCTTTGAAAGTAAAGGTACCTTACGGGCTCGTCTGGAACGGAGACCATTGCGGTGGAGTACGTTACTTATGGTATTGACTGAAACCAATGTCCCCACTGCCATGAGATCTTCCCGGAGCTCCTTCCTTGTTGTCCTTGGGTTAGCCTTGACTCTTCGGACAAGCCTGGCCTCGGCACGGGAGGAAACTTTTGAAAGGCTGTCCAGGCCGTGGAAGGCTAAAGGGTATGTCTCACATACCGAGATCGCTAACGAGATCGTTACTTTTGTGACGCAATAGCGATCTCAGCAACGACATCGCTACGTGCGACAGGGTGTAACGCTCTGGTCCCCTGCTGCGAGATCGGCAATCGTTACACAGCCTCCTGGTTCATTTTTTGGTCGTTGCGCTCCCGCTGGGAATGCTGTATCGCTGTGTTTGACACCTTACCGACGATATCGTTGGCAACACATAATGAGATACGTAGGCGTGCACGCATGTGAGAAGGAAATACAACGACTGAACAATATCGTTGAAGAAATCGCTAGGGTGGACATATCGTTGTATAGATCGACGTGTTTGAATACCAAGTAGCGATACCGATGATGACTCATCAGCGAACCCGGGAGCCATGTCGTTATCGGGATCGCTACTGCGGTCGTTACGTCTGACCGGGCCTTAACAGTAGTTTCATAAGCCTTCCACTTCTGGATGATGCTCCCAACAGTGGAGACAGGTAGGCCCAACTCCTTGGAAAGGGTTTTGTACCCCTTGCAGCCTTGTGACCCTCCACGATCTTGTCTCTTATGGCCTTGGAATGCTCCTTTGTCTTTCCCATGTTGACCATGTATGAGTGCTGTTCACAAGTTTGGGGAGGGTCTTAAATAGTCAGAAAAGGCTGGCAAAAGAGATAATTAATCCACACATGTGAAGCTCATTGTTCTTTGTGCCTGAACTACTTCTTAACACTTTAGGGGGACCAAACAGAATTCTGGTGGTTTGAGGGGTTGAATAATAAATGACCCTCTGAATTAACTTTTAACGCTTTAAAAAAAAAAAATTAAAAAATCTTTTTGGCTGCAGTGCATTTCCCACTTCCAGGCTTATCTACAGTCCAAATGTCACAATGCCAAGTTAATTCCGCATGTGTCAACCAGCTAAATCTGCAGGGGGTTGAATACTACTTGTAGGCACTGTAAATAGGTTTGTAATAACACATAAATGCAACCTCGAGATTCCTTGTAGGTTACCATAACTCAGATTGATCACAATGGAGCATCACTATCTCTGCAAAGAACCTGCTGAAATGACAGCAGTAAGGCTATGTTCACACTGTGGAGAAAGGACAGCACATTTTGTGCCAGTAAAAGGCATGGGATGTTATAAAATCTTATCCATGAACTGTGGATAAAGTCTGCAGCATAAAGTGACCCGTGGTGTTGAGTTTGATTTTGTAGCATATCCCTTTATGCTGTTGATTTACACAGGCAATCTCACAATTTGTAATGCAAAGTTACAGCAAAGCTGCAATATCAATGAAAAACAGAATTGGTGCATTTATTGCCTGTGGGACTTTCAGTGTGGATTTGCCACTTTAGACATGCTCTAAGAGAAACCCTCTCATTAACATTCCCGAAAATTGGATAGCTGGAAAATTCCTTTAATTGAATGGTTAAAATGTGACACTATGGACTCCCTTACTTTGGAGACTTGGGACCTGTGTCTCATTCCTATATTGATCCTTCATTTTAAATGTGTTTGTTTCCTTTGGCAGTGTGGGAGTTTCTCCTGCTAGTAAAGCACCTCGGTTTTATTCCCAGGTGTGGCTACTTTGTGATCACTTCCATCTCCTTTATATGGTCACATGATCCAGCATTCCTTGCTGGTGATTATAATAATAATCTTTATTTATATTGCGCCAACATATTCCGCAGCGCTTCACAATTCAGAGGTTCATATTTAAACAATCATAACAAACGTATCAGAAAATACAAAATACAATACAAAGCATAATACAATAATTAGAGCAAAATAATGACAGCCCTGCTCATAACAGCTTACAATCTAACAATAAGGTGGGGGTGAAACAAAGTACAGGGGCTTATTTACAATGATGGTATAGTAAACTTGAGATGGGGAACAGATAGGAGCAGCATAAGTGGCCACCAACTATTATTTGTGATGCACTTGAGACTGGTGGAACCGATAAGCTATGTCTAAAGGCCACTTCACACACTACAACATCGCTAACGATGTCGCTGCAAAGTCACAGGTTTTGTGACGTAACAGCGACCTCTCCAGCGATGTTGTAGTGTGTGACATGTAGCAGCGACCTGGCCCCTGCTGTGAGGTCGCTGGTTGCTGCACATCGCTCAGGACCATTTTTTGGTCCCAAGTCTCCGGCTGGTCAGCACACATCACTGTGTGTGACTGAGAGACGAGCGAACCAGTGACCTCACAGGCTGGTATCCATGATAAACAGCGGGTAATTAAGCAGCACGCGCTGCTTAGTTACCCAGTGTTTATCATGGATACCAGCGTCCTCCCTGCTTAGCGCAGCCTGTAAGCAGGGAGGACGCTGGTAACTTTGATAAACTGCGGGTATCTGGGCAGCGCTGCCAAGATACCCGCAGTTTATCATAGTTACCAGCGTCCACCCTGCTTACAGGCTGCGCTAAGCAGGGAGGACGCTGGTAACCATGGTAAACACAGAGTAACTAAGCAGCGCGCACTGCTTAGTACCCGCTTTCATCATGGATACCAGCGATCTCATGGGTGCTTAGTTGCTGGTGAGCCGCTGGTGAGTCTGTCTGTTTGACAGCTCACCAGCGACTCCAGAGAGACTTTCCAGCGATCCCAGCCAGGTCGGTTCGCTGGTGGGATCGCTGGAAAGTCTCAGTGTGTGAATGGGGCCTTAAATGACTTTAACTAGGGATCATGATAAGCTGCCCTAAAAAGATGTGTTTTTAGGTATTGCCTGAAACTATATAAGTTGTGGATAGACCTAATTTCTTGGAGTAGAGCATTCCATAGAATTGGTACAGCTCGGGAGAAGTCTTGTTGCCGGGAGTGGGAGGTTAGGATTAATGCAGAAGTTAGTCTAAAGTCACTTCCAGAGGGAAGAGAATGGGTAGGGTGATAGACAGAGATGAGGGTAGAGAGGGTAGGGTGGTGTTGCACCGTGAAGAGCTTTGTGGGTGAGAACAAGCAGTTTGAATTGGATCCTGTAATGTATAGGCAGCCAGTGCAGTGATTGGCACAGAGAAGAAGCATCTGAGTAATGTTTAGCTAGATAGGTGATCCTAGCTGCTGCATTAAGGATGAACTGTAGAGGGGAAAGTCTAGTGCGGGGGAGGCGGATTAAAAGAGAATTATAATAGCCAAGGTGGGAGTGAATCAGGGTCACAGTGAGGGTTTTTGTAGTTTCCAAGATGAGTAAGGGGCGAATTCTAGAGATTGAACTTCATTCCTGGCCTAGCTTCCTTAGGTGAAGGTGCTTTATGTAGTGTGCTGGACACTGTTGGTCTGTGCCACTGTCACGCACTGTATTCGGATGCAACCCAGTCCGTGGCATGACAAAATGAAGATGGTCTCTCAATGCTTGTGGCTCTAGAAAGCCCATGTTGTACAAAGTAACAGCAATGAACAAAAAATTCCTGGAAATATCCCTCTTCAGGTTCAATTTACCCTACAGTCACCATTAAAACCGTACTCCTATGGTTGTAAGTGCACGACAACACCTGCCCGCATGTTGCACATGCTGGTGTGAGCAGTCGGTATGGCCTAAACATGCCTGCAGTCTCACCAGGCTTGTTTCCTATTAAGCACATCCTGGACATGATTGAATGGCAATTGCAAAGGGAGCTGCCAGCAGCTGATCTTGATGATTTGCACGCCCCACTGTATTCAGTGTATTCATTGCTCAGACACGCACTATTAACCTCAGTGATATAATTTCAAAGCGTAGAAGCCGGTATATTTCTGCATGTAGCACTTATATACTTAATACTGAACAAATTGAAATTTTTCAAAATATTGTTTACATTTGTGTTTTTGGTGTTGAGGATTGTATACTCAGAAATATATTAGAATATATCTTATATATAACATATATCTATTTATACAATGCACCCTTGAGGTTTGATGGATGTTTAGTCACTTCTGTGTCTTGGGTCACTAATAAAAAGCAAAATGCCTGTTTTTCCACCCCTTAGGCTTGATAATATACCAGATGTTGATCCATGAGTCATATGTCGTTTTTTTTCCTGAAATAACAGGTAAAGTCTATTTGTCATCTTTATTCGCAATGTTTTGGAATGTGTTGTAATAGTAATAGTAGGTAGGGTTGCTTCATTGTAACTATGAATTGTTAGGCTAGCTTCACACCACTATGTTGTGCTGTCAGGTTCTGTCCGGTATTTTGCAGGAAGCACCGGATAGAACCTGACAGCCTCAGAGAAAACAGAACCAGAGGGCAAATACGCCCTCTCATTCTGTTTTCTGCCGGAATCAGTGGCTGCCACTGTCCAAGTGCTGACATTTCAGCCATGGAGCTCTCCAGGTGCTGATTTTATGTCAGATCCGGCACGATCCGGGGCTCATAGACTCCCATATTATGGGGCGCTGGATCGAGGATCCGATTTTGTCCGATTTTTAATCTGGACACAAAAAATGCTACAAGCTCCGATTTTGTGTCGGGGCAAAAAAACTAAATCCCCCAGATCCAGCTGGACAGACAGCAAAACGGATGGCAAATAGCTGCCATACGGCCCCATCTGGCGCTATAGGGATATAATAGGGGCCAAATCGGATCCAGGGCTGTCTAGTTCACACCGGACAGCCCCAGATTCCAAAAATCGTGGTGTGAAACCGGCTTTAACACTAGAAGTCCCGGGAATTTAAAGGATCCTTGGTTTTCAATGGTAAAAAGGTCAAATGACCCATCTCTGGGACTTCTAGTGTTAAAAGATAAAAAAGACTTCTCCCTTCTCCTTGGTCCCTCACAAACACAGGACAAAAATATTTACTTACAATTCATAATTCAGAGAAATAGATCTGCATAAGAATATTTGCTACCTCCATTATTATATGATAAGTATGGAGATTCCACATGGTCAACCTTAAGCCATATTCTTTACTGACAATTGAGATTCTGCTCACTTTTGAGACCACCATTATAAACAGCTTTCGACAACATGGCTGAAGAAGGTGTGCTCTGTACGTAGCAGGAATTGTGACACTTGGTTAATCTGCTGTCCTCTTAGATTATATCCAGTGTCCTCTCAGATCATAAATTCACTCAGTATATCCATTCTTCTCTTCCAGTCACAAAAACCCAGCACAGATTTTCAGGTCTTACACAATAAACAATGAATCATGAGGTTTTATAAAATTACTTCCTACTAAAAAAAGCCAGAATTGCAAGATAATTCCAGGACCCTTTGAAAAACGAAATATACAGAAATGAAACTTGAGCTCTTCCCAGACTGTAATAAATCTCCTTAGATTTTATCTAGTATCTACTATCATAGACACCTGCTAAGGCACGTTCCAAAAGATATACCGTAATCCCCGTAGGAACGGGATGTAATATACTCAAGGTAAAGCTCAGAAACAGGTTGGAAATTGTACAGAAATAGTATACTAAAAAGAAAAAAAACATACATTTATATAGCGCTATTAATTCCATAGCGCTTTACATACATCAACAATACTGTCCCCATTAGGGCTCACAATTTAAACATCCTATCAGTATGTCTTTGGAAGGAAACTGGAGTACCCAGAGGAAACCCGCACAAACACAGTGAGAACATACAAACTTGTCCTTGGTGGGATTTGAGCCCAGGACCACAGCATTGACAAGGCTGCAGTGCTAACCCCTGATCCACCATGCCACCCATTCAATAAAACCTTCCTATAAAAATCATAGTTACGCTGAAAGCTATATCAACCATCTTCCAGACTGCAGAATATGTGCATTAAAGCCCCACCAAGACCAACTGAGTAGAGGACAGCCATTTAATCTAGACCAGGTTTCTTGATCAAGACAAGATTTTCAAGAACCATGACGCCAAGTCCGGTGTGGGCGCTATTAGAAATAGGGTTTGTCTAATTGCCTATTTAGGTTACATGTTTTATAGTCACAATCTTGCTGGCAATATGACTTCATTCAGCAAAAATAGAAGATGAGAGTGTTTTTCAAATCAAGTGATCAACATTCTATGGCCCATTTCACATCTATGTGACTCACCCATGGTATGGGGACTCGGGTATCTGGGCCCTCTGCTTCGGCAGGTATGTCAGTGGTGGCCTGCCCAGACCCGTGGCCCTGGGGTCTTACTTTCAAAAGGGGTTATTAATATGGGAGTAATAAAAGTTTATAAAGTTTATTGTGACGCCACCCGCAGATCCTGGTGAAAGGACACCAGCGCTGCTTCAGTCCTCCAGAGGGTGATGGTACTGCAGCCGACATGGTATAGCTCCTTGCAGGTGGAGCTGACTCTCCGGGGCAGGGATGCACGTGTATGGATGAAGGTGCAGATGATGGAGGTCGTAGTTGCAGCACAGCAGTGAACAATTACACGGAGTCTCAGTCACTGTACCTGGGTACTTTACTTGCAAACTGGTCAAGATGATGATACAGCTTACAGTTCTTTAGTAGGACGGCTGGCCGGATAGCCGAAGTAGAATGCAGAATCTGTAGAAGTCTCTGGTGGTACCTTCCTGGATCTAACCCTTGTCCTATTCCATCTGTTTTCAATGCCTGCTTAGTTAGAAGTGTTACGTCCCAAGAGATAAACACCCTGATAACGTCTTCGGAGCCAGGACAAGTACGGTCGGAGGATGAACACTCCAGGCCGCATTTTCAGACTCGTGCACTCCGGGTGAACCAGTCAGAACCTCACTGTCTGGGCTACTTCTCTCTCTAGCCCTCCCTTGGAGCCCCCTTTCACTTGCGGGCAAGCACCCATTTTCCGACTTTCCTCGGGGAATACACTCTTGAAGACTCCCCGTGCGTCCTCCCTGGTCCCCTTACAACTCTGACTCTCGAACTTTGGGGCCTCCCCTGGTTGCCTAGGTGGGTGTGTGTGAGTGCTGCGATCAAATCCTCCCACAGTGTTCTGCATTCTACTTGCAATAGGGATAACCACATGCTCATTTCTGTGTGCAGTACCCCCACTTGTGACGCCTGACCAGTGGAGCGCCACAAATGCGCTGATGCATTTAGCAGCATTGTGCTAGCGCAGGTGCTATCACAGCCCAGCGCAGCCAAGTGGATTGGCGTACAGATGAAGCACATTGTGCTCACACCGCCATTACCTTCTATGGCTGAGCGCAGCAGACCGCATCCCAGAAGCGCAAGTGTGACAGGTCCTGTGTCACAGTGAATGCGCTAGTCTGGACACACTAGAAACGCATCATGCGACGTTTCTGGTGTGTCCGGAGTAGAGCATGCGCTGGAACTGTCACACTTGCGCTTCCGGGATGCGGTCTGCTGCGCTTGGCAATAGAAGGGTAATGGCGGAGCAAGCACAATGTGCTTCATCTGTGCGCCGATGTGCTTGACTGTGTTAGCACCTGCGCCAGTACAATGCTGCTAAACTCATCGGCGCATAGATGTGAAAGGGACTGAAGAGAAATTGATTTTGGATTTCATAGCTTGAAATAGAAAGAAGAAAAAAAAATGAATACATTTTTAAATGTCATGTTGTTTTAATAGGAAAGTTTCTATTACTGCCTTTGTTTTGATTGATTCCCTTCCAAACAGAGCATTGTTATGAGTTTCTTTTTCTCTAGCTATTAAAAGAACATACTATTCTCTTCAAATTTATGATACATGGGTCCTAGCATTGCTATAATAATATGGACACCAAGTTGCCGCCAGCCAAAGTGATGACATGCCATGAAACAAGCCAAGAAAATGTAAAGGATAATTATTATCAGTCACCGATTCTGGTCTCACTGCATCTCTAATGGCCACTTTACACGCGGCAACAGGAAGATAGAAAACGGCAGGTGTCGGAGACAATTGTACCTTTTACCCTCAAAACACCTTGAAGTGGCTGCGTGTACGGGTAGGGTCACATTGGCGTTTTTTGTTTAAAATCCTGATCCGGTTTTGAGCTTTAAAAAAGCTCAAAACCGGACCAGGAAAGGCTCCTGATGGAAGCCTATGCAAAACACCGGATGGCTTCACAAGCCATCCGGTGGCCGGATCCGGCACTGCTGCCTGCGTTTTAAATCATGCAGGCAGCAGTTTTCGCAGCGTTTCTGGGACCGCACTGCGGTCACCGGATGGCTCAGGATGTGTAATCCCTGAGCCATCCGGTAACTGCAGAGTGTGCGGTTCCCGATCGGCCAAGTTAATAAAGATTTAATTTAAGTACAGAACTGACTGTTAGAGGTCTGTAGGGGGGCTTAGACCCCCCTACAGACCGGGCGGCCACTTCTATAGTGTTCTTCTACAATTGTACCTATGGCACGGGCTGATCTGAGCTCCGTGCATGTGGTCCAAATATCCCCCCTCCCCCTATCACTATACAGGGGTGCATACACCCCTCTAGTACAGTATTGCTTTATTTAAGTTATAAACAGCAAGAATTGTCCCAATCGGAAGATAATTATATATTTACATGTTCCATAGGCAGAGTCGAGTGATTTCCATGGGCGGGGCTGTGTGCAGTAGCCTCCGCCCGCTCCTTCTTGATGCCCGCCCCCTCTGGCCGTAATCCAGTGTTGTGGGGGTGGCCGAGTCGTTAAAGGGGCGTGGCTAACGGCGGCTCATGGTTAGCCACGCCCCTTTAACGACTCGGCCACCCCCACAACACTGGATTACGGCCAGAGGGGGCGGGCATCAAGAAGGAGCGGGCGGAGGCTACTGCACACAGCCCCGCCCATGGAAATCACTCGACTCTGCCTATGGAACATGTAAATATATAATTATCTTCCGATTGGGACAATTCTTGCTGTTTATAACTTAAATAAAGCAATACTGTACTAGAGGGGTGTATGCACCCCTGTATAGTGATAGGGGGAGGGGGGATATTTGGACCACATGCACGGAGCTCAGATCAGCCCGTGCCATAGGTACAATTGTAGAAGAACACTATAGAAGTGGCCGCCCGGTCTGTAGGGGGGGTCTAAGCCCCCCTACAGACCTCTAACAGTCAGTTCTGTACTTAAATTAAATCTTTATTAACTTGGCCGATCGGGAAACGCAAACTCTGCAGTTACCGGATGGCTCAGGATTACACATCCTGAGCCATCCGGTGACCGCAGTGCGGTATTCTGCACACATTTTTGAAGAAAAATGTGTGTGACCGGAATTGCATTCACCGCATCCGGATCCGGATGCGGTGAATGCAATTCATGTTTGCAATGTGACCCTACCCTAATTCAGGTATCTGCAAGGTGTGAAAAGCTCTAAGGGCCACTTTACACACACCAACTTATCTGTCCAACTTCTGAACAACTCACTGGTTGCAGTGAAATCATGGACACATTGTTCCATTTGTACACAGCCACAAAATGGAGCAATGTGTCCATGATTTCACTGCAACCAGTAAGTTGGTCAGAAGTTGGACAGATAAGTTGGTGTGTGTAAAGTGGCCCTAAGAACTCAGCACTTAGGCTGGGTTCACATTTGCAGACCCCTCCGCAGCGTTCTGCGGAGGGATCCGCAATGTGACCGCAGCGGCCGCGATCTCCTATCTTTATAATGGGAGCGCACGGTGCTGCGCTTGACCGCGCATGACCGTGCACACCCATTCACACCTATATGTGATCTGTGCGCAGGCTTCCGCCTGCGCACAAATCACACAGTCTCGTCCGCACCAGGGACGTGACATGTTGCATTCCTGGTGCGGACGAGAGTGTGTGATCTGTGCGCAGGCATCCGCCTGCGCACAGATCACATATGGGAGTGAATGGGTGCGCACGGTCATGCGCTGTCAAGCGCAGCACCGTGCGTCCCCATTATAAAGATAGGAGCTCGCGGCCGCTGTGGTCACATTGCGGATCCCCTCTGCAGAACGCTGCGGAGCGGTCCGCAAATGTGAACCCAGCCTTAAATGGCCATTAAGCAGGCTATTAATGTTGTGATAGGGGGTCATTAAAGTGTTTATTTGCTCTTTTTAAATTATTCAAGCTGCATTACATTGCATTAGGTTCAACTGGTGGTGCAGTATTTGAGCCCAACCAATTGCACATTGATCGTTACTGATAAGGATAGGCAGTAAATATTTTATAACGAAGCAGCACACGGTTTTCCTATGTTCTTTGCGCTTTATTGTGCAGACAAACTACATTACAGGGTGTGGGTCACAGGTGGGAGGACGGGGGGGTCGTGATACTACAGCCGTTTCACGCCGCAAGTGGTGCTTCAGCAGTCGCGCTCCTGGTGCAGACGAGAGTGTGTGATTTGTACGCATGCGTCCGCATGCGTACAAATCATACATGGCAATGAATGGGTGCGCACATAGGATGCGCGCGCCAATCTGCACCAGAACACAGGCACTCGTGTCCCCATGTTAAACATAGGGACTTGCGGTGCCTGCGCTCAGCTTGCAGCTCCCCTCTGCAGGACGCTGCGGAGAGAACCGCAAGTGTGAAGCCAGCCTTAAAGAGTTAATTCTTTAGAACTTCTAAATACTCTCATTGCAAATCTCTATCCAGTGTATTGTTTTTCTCTTAAACCCTATTATGTAGTTTAATTCATGGGAAAGTAATTTAGCATTATGTAGAGTGAGTCACTGCGACAAATGTTTCCAGAATCTGCACAGGTTCCTGGATTCATCAGGAGAAATACTGACAATTATCATATAATGTTATTAGTACAATCATATACTTGCAGTTAACATGGACATTTTATTGCTTTGATCAGATTAAATCCTAATCTACCTTTGTTCGGTTTCTTTGTTTTACTCTCTTGTTGCTATCCCATTATCCCATCATTACTGAAAGAAGTTACTAGAAGGAAACAGTGCATAATTCTATATAAATTAATAGATTACAGTAATAAATAAGACTTTGTTTCTCGATAAGAGAATATTTTATTGTTGTTGTTGGCTCCGATAAAATTATATTGCTACAGTCATGTGAGGATTACTGTAAGGAAAAGATGTATTTTTGTCATTGTTTTAAAATGTTGAAAAGACATCCAGAGAGGGTTTACTTCTCCGCCCCTAGTTGGCCATACATAGATCTTCACTTTGCTTCCCCCAGTTAGGAATGTTTACGACTATGCCATAAATGCTGCTGAGCTGAGAGGAACTCAGCTCGTCTTCACTGGTTCTTTCCCTCCAGGACTCCTTTGTCTTAAAGTACAGTTTTTTAGCGTCAAATTTAATAATGCACGCTCATGTCACTATTACATAAGTCGTATTTTTTGTCGGGCTGGCATTTTTGGGCATCAGACAGTACCTTTCACTTCTTTGGACACGGGACAGAAACCTAGGAAATGAGTTCTGGCCTTCCGCCCGTCACAGAGATGTCATATTTGATATCAATCTTCGTGTAAATTAGCGAGGGTAAACATGATGTTCATATTGCGGATGTGGAAGCCTTTAATCCAGAGATATGAAACATGGAGGTTGTTTGAGAATTGTGAAAGAGGTGGGTTCAGAGAGCCAGCCCACCACGGAGGTGAACACAAGTGGGGGTGGCTTGATTTCCTGTGTCCTTAAGGTACCGTCACACGTGGCAATTTTGCTAGCAATTTCACTGGCAATTTGCTGGTTGCAGTGAAATCATGGACACATTGTTCTATTTTGTTGCTGTGCACAAATGGAACAATGTGTCCATGATTTCACTGCAACCAGCAAATTGCCAGAGAAATTGCTAGCAAAATTGCCGCGTGTGACAGTACCTTTATATAAAATCAAAACCATTTTGGATTCATTCCAACTTAAATGAAAGATGTAGCAACACTGTATACTGCGAGGCTGGAATCCTAACCCATCTCCATGGTGCCTGCTGACGGCCACCGAGTGGCACAGGTTTTAGTCTTTCTTATTATAATTCCTTTTATTTCTAATAATAGTTTTATGCTTATATGTAAATTGTCTCTTTTGTAATATCTTATATATCTTTTTGTAAACACTGCCAAATTTTGGGAATAAAATATTATAATTTACTAGTTTCATTCTTCTTGTTCTATGAGCGAGCTCACCACGCCGGCCTTGCTGTTTTTCACTTTATCAATTACTTTACCAAGTGGGGATATTTTTAGGAGGTAGCAAATTATAGTATTTGTCAAAACCAAGTGATACCAACTTATTATCGTTAAAAATATATCTTTTTATTAATATCAAAAGTTAAAAATAAGTGACCTACTAATTAGACAAACATATACACACAAGGATTCATATGTATAATCTATAGGGAAAAAAAACCTCAGTACATACCGATACATATGCTCTGATGTCTCATAGAGGAGTAAACCACCAGAGGAACAGTTATATGAGGAAAAAGAGAAAACACATTTCAAAACCTGGTATAGACATCAATTAGGGTTTTGAACAAACGTATGTTAGTAACCTTCCATTAGGTTTCTGGGTTCCCAAGGTTATATAAATTGAACCACCAAACGCTTGACGCGTTTCGCCTTCTCTTATATTAGAGGGCTCATCAGAAGTCTTTTGGGGTTTAAATTTATTGTTCAGTCTAAAAAACAAAGAAATGGTCAAAGCATTAGTTTCCAAGTAAAGGCCTGATGGCAAATATAATGACAGAATAATGCATAATCTCATTAAACAATATATATACAACCACTCTCATTGATTACATATAATCCAAATACAGAAAAATTGTCATTGATCCAGTTGGTCAAATATGAATGCTCTCATATACATGATCAATATGATCTAAAGATTATTTATTAATAGTAACGAAATGTTTATATATAGAGAGAGAGACATACCTTATGACTATACAAGCCAGAGAGATTGATATTTCAATGGGCTAGTAAACCCAGGAGACAGGAGTTGATCAAATTAATGGAATGACCATAAATTTCTTCTAAAGGTATCAAAAGGAAATATATATTTTTCCATAAGTAAAATGTGTATAATATATAGTAACCAATTTAAGGACTGCAGTGCTGTATTTAACCCCTTCAGGACCCAGCCTATTTTGACCCTAAAGACCTTGGCCTTTTTTGCAATTCTGACCAGTGTCCCTTTATGAGGTTATAACTCGGGAACGCTTCAACCGATCCTAGCGATTCTGAGATTGTTTTTTCGTGACATATTGGGCTTCATGCTAGTATTAAATTTAAGTCGATAATTTTTGCGTTTATTTGTGAAAAAATTAAAAATATGGCAAAAAGTTTGAAAATTTCACAATTTTCACATTTTTTATTTTTTTTTCTGATAAACAAGAGAGATATGTGACAGAAAAAAGTTATTCAATAATATTTCCTACATGTCTACTTCACATCAGCACAATTTTGGAAAAAAAAATTTTTTTGTTAGGACGTTATAAGGGTTCAAAGTTCATGAGCAATTTTTCATTTTTCAACCAAAATTTACAAAACCATTTTTTTTAGTGACCACATCACATTTGAAGTCCTTTTGAGGGGTGTACATGACAGAAAACACCCAAAAGTGACACCATTCCAAAAACTGCACCCCTCAAGCTACTCAAAACTACATTCAAGAAGATTATTAACCCTTCAGGTGCTTCACAGGAACTAAAGCAAAGTGGAAACAAAAAATGGATATTTTAATTTTTTTATCAAAAATGTTCTTTTAGCCTCAATTCTTTCATTTTCACATGGGCAACAGGATAAAATGGATCTTAAAATGTGTTGTGCAAATTCTCCCGAGTACATCAATACCTCATATGTGGTCATAAACCACTGTTTGGGCGCACGGCAGGGCTCAGAATGGAAGGAGCACAATTTGAATTTTGGAGCTAATTTTACATTCAAAAAGTGAAATTGCGCTCCTTCCCTTCTGAACCCTGCCGTGCGCCCAAACAGTGGTTTATGACCACATATGAGGTATCGGTGTACTCAGGAGAAATTGCCCAACAAATTTTAGGATGAATTTTATGCTGTTGCCATGTGAAAATGAAAAAATTTAGGCTAAAAGAAAGTTTTTGTGAAAAAAAAAGTACTATTTTATTTTCACAGATCAATTTGTAAAGCACCTGGGGGTTCAATATGCTCACTACCCATCTAGATATGTTCCCTGGGGGGTCTAGTTTCCAAAATAGGGTCACTTGTGGGGGAGCTCCAATGTGGAGACGCACAGGGGCTCTCCAAACGCGACATGGTGTCCGCTAACAATTTGAGCTGATTTTCCATTCAGATTGTTAGCGGACACCATGTCACGTTTGGAGAGCCCCTGTGTGCCTAAACATTGAAGCTCCCCCACAAGTGACCCCATTTTGGAAACTAGAGCCCCCAGGGAACTTATCTAGATGGGTGGTGAGCATTTTGAACCCCAGGTGCTTCACAAATTAATCCGTAAAAATGAAAAAGTACTTTTATTTCCACAAAAATTTTCTTTTTTCATTTTTACAGATTAATTTGTGAAGCACTGGGGCGTTCAAAATGCTCACCACCCATCTAGATAAGTTCCCTGGGGGGTCTAGTTTCCAAAATGGGGTCACTTGTAGGGGAGCTCCAATGTTTAGGCACACAGGGGCTCTCCAAACGTGACATGGTGTCCGCTAACAATTTGAGTTGATTTTCCATTCAAATTATTAGCGGACACCATGTCACGTTTAGAGAGCCCCTGTGTGCCTAAACATTGGAGCTCCCCCATTGGACCTCATTTTTTTTATTTCTAGAATTATTTCTAGAAAAAAAATGACATAGGGCTCCGCCATATTTTTGGTCCAGCCAGGTACAACTTGGCAGCTACGGACTGCCACCAGCCCCCAGCTGCCTCGTCATACCTGGCTGGAACCAAAAATACAGCGAAGCCTATTTTTTTTTTATTTCTAGAATTATTTCTAGAAAAAAAATGACATAGGGCTCCGCCATATTTTTGGTCCAGCCAGGTACAACTAGGCAGCTGGGGGCTGGAATCCTCAGCATAGTGAGGCCCAAGCGTTCTGGGCCCCCCATGCTGTGAATTGCAGCCCGCAGCCGCCCCAGAAAATGGCGCATTCATTGAAGCGCCATTTTCTGGCGCTGTACCCATGCTCTTCCAGTTGCCCTGGTGCCGGTGGCTAACTGGGTAATAAAGGGGTTAATGCCAGCTTTTTATTGGCAGCTGGCACTAAGCCCGAGATTCATAATATAGGGCCAATGTTAGACCCGCCATTAGGAATCTCTGGTAAATAGTCAGAAAATACACACAGAGAAAAATCTTTTTATTTGAAAAAAAACACAAACAAAATTCGGACTCCATCTTTATTATAAAGATCCGACGTAGTCCACAACGAAGGTCCCACGACGCTCGATCGCCTCCGACGTAGTCCACAACGAAGGTCCCACGACGCTCAATCACCTCTGCTACATCCAGAGACTGCAGCAAGGGATCAAGTGTCTTGTTGTAGTTTCTGGGGTCAGAGTCATGGTGCACGGTACGGCAGATCATTGCCATACAGTGCACCATGACTGACCCCAGTGACTACAAGAGGACACTTGATCCTTTGTTGTAGTCTCTGGGGTCACAGTCATGAAGTACTGTATGGCAATTATCTGCCGTGCCGTGCTTCATGACTGTGACCCCAGAGACTACAACAAGGTATCAAGCGTCCTCTTGTTGTAGTCTCTGGGGTCAGAGTCATGGTGCACGGTACGGCAGATCATTGCCATACAGTGCACCATGACTGACACCAGTGACTACAACAAGAGGACACTTGATCCTTTGTTGTAGTCTCTGGGATCACAGTCATGAAGTACTGTATGGCAATTATCTGCCGTACCGTGCTTCATGACTGTGACCCCAGAGACTACAACAAGGGATCAAGTGTCCTCTTGTTGTAGTCTCTGGGGTCAGAGTCATGGTGCACAGTACGGCAGATCATTGCCAAACAGTGCACCATGACTGACCCCAGTGAATACAACAAGAGGACACTTGATCCCTTGTTGTAGTCTCTGGGTCACAGTCATGAAGTACTGTATGGCAATTATCTGCCGTACCGTGCACCATGACTCTGACCCCAGAGACTACAACAAGAGGACACTTGATCCTTTGTTATAGTCACTGGGGTCAGTCATGGTGCACTGTACGGCAATTATCTGCCGTACCATACTTCATGACTTATAGGAGCTGGTACACTGCCAGGGGGATGACAGGTCATGAACTTAGTGAGGTCATGACAGGTCACGATCCTTGGGTCACACAGGGTCAATTGTGATCCCATGGTGGTGGGATGACCGGGAGGAGGGGGGACCCGGGGGATGGATCATCTCCCTCCCATCTGAGCTGTCAGATGGGAGGGAGATGATGAAAAGGACGGAGGCGGCGGCGGCGGCAGCAACTGCAGCGGGGGCAGGAGAAGGAGCAGCGATCACCGGAGATCTGCTGTAATCTCCAGGGATCACCGCCGAGCAGGGGAGGGTAAGCGGAGGCAGGGAGAGATAATGGGGGGTCAGGGGAGCCAGAGGAAGACAGGGGAAGGCATTATTTGGCGGCAGGGACGGCAGGCGCAGGAGCGGCGGGTGCAGGAGAGGCGGCTGCGGTGATTACCGGAGATCGGCAGTAATCTCCGGTAATCACCGCTGGCCAGGGGGCAGGGGAGAGTGAGGGAATGGCCAGGAGGGAGAACGGAGGGGCTGGGGATCCGGCAGAGGGACAGGGGAAGAGGCGGGGAGCAGACGGAGGCAGAATTTCTATTACAGCCGCGGTAATTGGCGGTTTCAGTTTTAAACCACCAATCACCACGTCTGTAGCCTCAGGGGGGCAAAGCCACCCCCCCTGGGGTGTAGCACAAGTCCCCAGCTACCTGCAGCTCAACTGAGAGGTCAGTGACACCTCTCACTAGAGCTGCAGGAGAGCGATTAACCCAGGACGCAGCATATGCGTCCAGGGTCGGGAACAAACTTGTTTTGAGGACGCATATGCTGCGTCCTGGGTCGGGAAGGGGTTAAATAAACCTTACCCAAGGTATAGAATGTAGCGTCATAGAGAAGACATTCAAGAGATAGGCATCAGGGGGCCTAGGTATTGGGCTATATAGGGATTAAAGATGAAAAAATGGTAATCTAGGGTTTACATGGCTTATCAATGTGACAACAGATTATATAAGATAAAGATAAGTCACCTTCTATGAGTATGTCTTGATAGACACATGTCATCATATCATCCGATTTTACACAGACTAATGGTCTACACAGGATTATTATTATTATTATTTATTTATATAGCGCCATTAGGTTCCATGGCGCTTTACATGAGGATAAGGGAGACAAGAACAAGTACACTAAATCTAGGCGATCAGGACGTACAGGTACAGGAGGGGCAGGGACCCTGTCCACGAGGGCTCACAGTCTACGAGGGGCGGGTTGGGATACAGTAGGATGGGGGAGTGTCAGGTATGGGGCGGTCGCCTGGGTCTCATGGCAGGTTGTAGGCTTGACGGAATAGGTGAGTCTTCAGGTGACACTTGAAGCTTCTCAGGGTAGGCGAGTGTCTGACGTATTCGGGCAGGGAGTTCCAGAGTAAGGCAGATGCCCGGGAGAAGTCCTGGACTCGGTTGTGCGAAGAGGTGATGAGAGGGGAGCATAAGAGAAGTTCTTGGGAGGATCGGAGTTTGCGTGAGGGTAGGTATCGGGAGACCAGGTCGGAGATGTATGGTGGGGCCAGGCTGTGTATGGCTTTGTACGCCATGGTTAGTGTTTTGAATTGGGATCTCTTGGAGGCGGGGAGCCAGTGAAGGGCTTGGCAGAGGGGGGAGACAGGGGAGTAGCAAGAGGACAGGTAGATTAGTCGGGCAGCGGAATTGAGGATAGACTGGAGAGGTGTGAGGGAGTTAGCCGGGAGGCCATTGAGAAGAAGGTTGCAGTAGTCAAGGCGGGAGATGATAAGAGCATGAATGAGTGTTTTAGTGGAGTCGTGGGTGAGGAATGAGCGGATATGCGAGATGTTCTTGAGCTGGAGCCGGAGGGATGTGGTGAGGGCCTCGATGTGGGGCTTGAAGGATAGGGAGGAATCAAGGATTACCCCGAGGCACTTGGCTTGGGGGACTGGGGAGAGGGCGAAGTTGTTGATGTAGATGGATAGGTTGGGAGGTGGGGTGGAATTTCTTGGGGGGAAGACTATGAATTCAGTTTTGTCCATGTTGAGTTTAAGAAAGCGAGCAGAGAAGAAGGAGGAGATGGCGGAATGAATCCTATCCATTAGGGAGTCATCATATAAGAAAAATATATAGAAAAATAGTATAAGACAGAGAGCATATCACATATGTGTTCACAAAGATAATAATCCTAGAAAATAAGCAAGTGCCCAGAAAATATCTGATGAAGCTTTAAAAAATTCTCCAAGGTAAACTCCCTATATGCCAGATGAGTATATCTAGCTTGATCATACAGAACTATATATATGATACTATATTTAGAGATCTAAGAAAATGTCTGTGCTATACAAAAAATATATATAAAGACCCATATAAATATCACCCAGAGGTCCAAATGACCATATATAAATAAGATATTAACCCTAGCCCACTAAGAATCCTGTCATAACTTATGAAAAAGTTGTTGGCTCACTAGGCCAAGATGTCACAACTAACACACCTCCAGGGGCGTAACTACAACAGGTGCAGGGGTTGCGATCGCACCCGGGCCCTGCAGCCTAGGGGGGCCCCAAAAGTCCCTTTGGCCCATAGAAAAAAACTAATACTATTAAAGATTTGCAATGATTGGGGGCCCCGTTGGAGACTTCGCATCGGGGCCCCAGGGCCTGAAGTTACGCCACTGCACACCTCAGTATTCTTCCAGGAGACCCATATGGTTCTGAGGTCCTGCAATAAGAATGGAGAAAGTCATGTTGATGCATACCTAACTAAGATTATTTTCTTAATGTTATAATAATTTATAGCTATGTTATCAGTTTCCCTCCAGTCCCATTCTTACGATTGTTACTGAAGCTTACAGATTCCTTGTAGAAAAATATTACAATCTGAGAGTCCTCAGTGGCTGATACCTTTTAATGGCTAACTGAAAAGATGGTAAGAAAGCAAGCTTTCGAGACACTATGGCCTCTTCACCAGGCTAATAATGACACAAATTCTCACGACACACACATATATACAAATGCAGGGTGGGATATTTGTATATATATATATATATATATATATATATATATATATATATATATATATATACTAGCTGTACTACCCAGCCACGCCCGGGTTAATAAAGAACTGCTATTAGCTATAACAAAATAATAGAATTTGAATATGTCATATTGATGACCTATAGGAAAATAGAAGCTGAGCTGTGATTGGTTGCTATAGGCAGCCTAATAAATCTCCAGCCAACAGTAAACCCTCCCACCGGCCGGGCAGTATATGTTACCTCACACATACACATAATAGACAGCTCATGTGACTGACATCTGCCTTAATTCCCTATATGGCACATGAGTTGCACATTGGCTGTTTTTAATCAGATGTTTATTTTTGGAAATTAAAGATACCAGACGTATGAGGCGAGTTGTGTGAGGTGACTTTTGCACATCTGTGTCTGTCTGTGTGGTGTGTGTGTCCCTGGGGTGTGTGTGTCCCTGGGGTGTGTGTGTGTTCCAGTGCTGTGCGTGTGTCCCTGTGGGGGGGTCCCTGTGGCGTGTGTCCTTTTGGGGGGTAGGGGTGTCCCTGTGGTGTGTGTCCTTGTGGGGGGAGAGGTGTCTCTGTGGCGTGTGTCCATTCTTATGGGGTCTGTGTGTTCCTGTGGGGTGTGTGTGTGTCTTTGTGTCCCTGTGGGGTGTGTATGTGTGTATGTCCCTGTGGAGTGTGTGTCCCTGTGGGGTGAGTGCATGTGTCCCTATAGGGTGTGTATGTGTGTGTGTCCCTGTGGGGGGATGTCTGTGTGGTGTGTGTCTCTATGTTGTGTGTGTCTCTTTGTGGTGTGTGTGTTTGTGTTCAGGTGTGTGGTGAGTATCCAATGTTGGGGCTCCACCTTAGCTGTTATTCTTTGTGTGCATGTGGTGTGTATACATGTCCTCCTGCGTGGTGAATATTCCATGTCAGGACCCCACCTTAGTGACTATATGCTAGTATATGTTATTAGTCTTTGGTGCTGTCATTAAGCCCCTCTCACTCAAGCGATCTCGCTTCAAAACCCTAACCCTGACTTACAAGGCCATACACAACCTGTCCCCTCCCTATATCTCCGACCTAGTCTCCCGCTACCTCCCCTCACGCAACTTGCGCTCCTCTCAGGAACTCCTTCTCTCAACCCCCCGCATTTCCACCTCCCAAAACTGCACACAAGACTTCTCTCGTGCTTCCTGCAGACTCTGGAACTCCCTCCCCCACCACGTCAGACACTCCCCTACCCTGGGAACCTTCAAGAAAAACCTGAAGACCCACCTCTTCTTACAAGCCTATAACACAAACTGAGACCCAATCCACTGCAATCTCACCTCTCCCCCTCCTACTGTCTCCCTCCCCACCCCTCTAGACTGTGAGCCCTCGCAGACAGGATCCCCGGCCCTATTGTACCCGTACGATTGTTTTGTCGATTTGTCGTCGTTTTTCGACCACTTGTCTTTGTCTACCCCCTAACTTGTACAGCGCCATGTATCCTAATAGCGCTATATAAATACCTAGTAATAATAATAATTCACAACTGTCACCTGGTAACTGTCCTTTCTCTTCATTATGTAGATAGGGCCAAAATTGTTTGGTGAATTGGACGTGCGGGGTTAAAATTTTGCCTCACAACATAGCCTATGACGCTTTCGAGATCCAGACGTGTGACTGTGCAAAATTTTGTGGCTGTAGTTGTGACGGTGTAAATGCCAATCCCGGACATACACACACACACACACATACACACATTCGGCTTTATATATTAGATATATATAGTGCTTTTTTTGCAAAAGAATATTTGCCAGTACTGAGGCGAGGATCGGGGGGGTGCTGTCAGCTTGAGGAACGGGGGGGAGGAGGGAGAGGCTGGGGATGCACTGTCAGGCGCTGGCGGCTTGAGGAGCGGAGGGGGGATGGGGTCATGATGCTATCAGGTGCCAGCGGCCGTGATGAAGAAGTGGGTGGGGGTGCTGTCGGGCGGCCGGGAGATCCTGTGCACCAGGCAGTGAGCAGCATGCAGAGGACGGCAGTCCCCATATAGCTCTACCCCCCTCTGCTTATTTTCTGGTACGCCGTACCACCACGTACCCCCACAAAAAAGCACTGTATATATATATGTATATATATATCTATGTGTTTCTCTAGAAGTTTTATCATTAAGCCTGATGAAGTGGCCATAGTGTCTCGAAAGTTTGCTTTGCTTTTTCTTACCATCTTCTCAGTTAGCCATTAAAAGATATCAACTACTGATGACTCTCAGATTATAATATTTTTCTATCTACTGGCTAACACGTACAAACATTTTTTAGATTCTATGTAGAAATTTTTGCTCTTAACAGTCCTTAAAAAAGTGTTCCAGAGTTTAATATTAATGTCTTATTCTTAGGATAGGTGATCAGTAAGTGTTTGGGAAAGATCTGCAGCATACGCCTTGATTAGCAAAACAAAGGGGCTCAATTTCTTGCTGGTGTATCACGGTTCCTTAAGTGCAGTATCGGACACAGCAACGCCCTTATGTGCAGTAGTTTCTGGAACAAAGATCACCACATTTTAAGCACATAAGGATCTGGTGTCATTCTAGGGACAGCTATAAGGTCCTTTCTTCAGCTTATCAAGGAGTAAAGTTTCAACCAGGGGCGGAACTACACTGGTGCAGCCTGTGCAGCTGCACCAGGGCCCCGACCGGTTGGGGGCCCCTTCAAGCCTGGAGGGGGACCCCCAGCCGACCCCCGCAAGCCGCCGCCAGAGGAGAGGAGGGTCAGGCAAAGGAAGCAGAGAGCTTCCTGTTTCCCTTGCCTGATGCCGCCCCTCCTCTCCTCTGCTCCTCCGGCCCCTAGCAGACATCCGGCGCGGCTCCCAGGTAGGAGAGCATCGCGCCTGCGGCTCCCTGCGGCTCCCAGCGGCACCCCCCCCCTTTCCGGGCCGCGCCGACGGCCAGCGGCACCCCTCCCCCCCGGGCCGTGCCGACGGCCAGTAGCCCCGCCCCCCCTCGGTCATCTCCTGCACCAGGGCCCCCGGGGGTGACGGTCCGCCCCTGGTTTCAACCATGTACTGATCTCTTAATTGATCCTTAATTTATCCTAAAACTGGCAATACATTAGGTTAGGATCAACTATTCAAGGCATATTGTGCTGTCCTATCTCTCTATCATTGGTAGATGTTGGGAAAAAACATTGGTCAGGCATTTTAAATGTCAAAATCCCTGATGCTTTTGTTTTCAAGGTAAAATAAACTTCCACCAGTGTAGTTCTGAAGCGTAAGCATCTTACTTCTACCTCTCTATTGAGAACACATCAGCTGACCCGAGCATACATGCATATGAGGTGTAGATGGAAATAGCTGTAGGCCAAACAAGTGTTAATCCATTAGCTAAACATATGGCTACCTTCACCGTAGCCTTTAAATGCTATGTCATAAATTAAGCCCATAAATATGATTATGAGGTTGTCCATAATTTACTACCGTACATTATATTTCAATAACAATGTTTTTAATTAAAAGGTAAAATAAAACTTTACCAGTAAGTATTAAAGGCTTAATATTAACATATATAACCCTTTTTGACACGACTTGGTTTTAGAGCCATTCATTACTATTTCTTCTCAATGACCTTTGCCGTAGGCATCTTTCAACATGGTAGTATGGTGTTATTGTTAGTAACGGGAAGACCTAAACATTGTTAGTGGAGGCCATGTCTGACCTATTGTTTATTGGACTATATTACTATCCACTGTATAGAAAAAGTCATTCACCATGGTGTTTTCTGCTGTGTTCTTCATCTGTCCAGGAGGATCTGGGAGAATTCGGGTTTTTGTCCCGGACACAAAATCGCAGCCTGCTGCGATTTTCTGTCCGGGGCAAAAATCTAAATAAATCGGATCCTCCCAGACACGGTGCGATACGGCGCCCCCTAACATGGGTGTCTATGGCGCCAGATCACGCCGGATCCGACATAAAATCGGTCCGGCTCCCGGACGCCGGGTGCTGAAGCTCAGTGCCGGCCGGCGCTGAATTTCAGCACCATGGAGAGCTCCCTGCTGACATTTCAGGACCGCGGCTAGCTCCCACAAGCTGTGATCCTGACATTTCAGCCGCGGACTGCTGAATCTGGCAGAAAACAGGACTTCCGGTTCTGCTTGTCCAGTTCTGATTGTCCGGAGCTGTCAAGCTGTGTTCGGTGCTTCCTGCAAAACACCGGACACAGCCTAACAGCTCCAAAACCGTAGTGTGAAGCCGCCCTTGGAGGTGTTCACCGTTAATATTTTGTTTTTTTGATTTTTTGTTAATTATTATGAAAACATCTAATTGTAGCTGTATAGCTAAAAATTTTAGACTGGCTTCATACTACGCTTTTGTTCTTGTTCGTTGGATCCTGTTTTTTGCTGGATCCAACGAACAGGAATGGACAGCACCGGATTGGCACCTCCAGATGCCATTTCTGTGTCCGGTCCCGTATCCGGACACAGAAAAGAGCAGCGGGGAGCCGAGCCTGTGCTGTCAGCACTGTGTAATATCACTCTAGCAGTGTATCTATATACACTGCTAAAATGATTTTAAATTAAGGGATGTTTCCCCTTAATTTCCTAGTGTCCCATGCTGAATACATCTCCTGGCAGTTTGAGGACCTTGCTTGATGTCACCGGGAGGGGCGGGGCAACCCGATCACATGACCGCATCAGCGCTCTTTAAATCGTGCTGATGAGGTCATGTGATTGGATTGCCCCGCCCCTCCCAGTGACATAATGCAAAGTCCTCAAACTGCCAGAACATGTATTCAGCGTCACCAGAAAGGTAAGTATTTATGATTTTTTTTATTTTTGTCCATCGCTTTATTTAATATCACTTTAGCAGTGTATATGGATACACTGCTAAAGTGATATTACACAGATTTACTATGGGTACAGAACAGTGCTCCTGTTCTACGCATGCTCTGTACCCTGGAACCGGATCTGGGAAACGATTCTGTTGTTTCCCGTATCCGGAGCCATAGGCCCCCATGTTGTGTGTGCCGGACCAGATAAGATTCGTTTGTGTCCTGTTTTGTCACCGGAGCCCAAAAATGATACAGACATCGTTTTTGGGACCGGTGAAAAATAGGACAGAAACAAATCCTGCACCAGATTTATAAAACTGGATGGCCAAATAGGGCCAATCCGGCACCATAGGGATATATCGGGGGCAAAAACAATCCTGTTCTGTTTGTTTCAAAAACGAACAAAAGAGGATCACAAAAAATGGAGTGTGAAGCCAGCCTTACAATTTCATCCCTATCAGCCACCATCAAATGTGAAGCCCCAATCTCTGAGCCTTTAGGTTTATCACTGTGATAATGACACCATGTAATCTATTGTGAACCTACCGTAATTACGCCAACAGATTGAAAACAAACATTGTGAGTAGCTGATGGGAAAGCCTAGGTCATCATCCATAGGTTTTACCATAAATGAATCTTGACTATCTAGTTGAGGCCGGAACATTGTGAATTAAGGCTCCAGACTTGCAGCCTCTGTCAAAAAGTTGAAACGATTTGGCACAGACAGTCTTGGATAATTACTTTTATAGCTGTTGTTGACAACTGCTATTAAAACCCCTTCATTCAGCTCAGCTGGCTCCAAAAGTTTGTCCTAGATTTATAGGATGAAGAAAGCAAATGACATCACTAGGTTATCTGAAGAAAAGCAGGATTTGGGAGAAAAACAAGATTGCGGAATATGAGAAGAGATAAAAATCCCTCAGCCCACGCAGTCTACACTACACACACCTATGACTTTGTTATACTTGCTTTTTCTTTATTTTATATTAATTTCTAAAATTAGTTTTTGGTTTGTAATGATTTTTTTTTGCTTTCAGGCTGCACAAATAATTTATTTGAGGGTTTTTCTTTTGGAGTTCACAGAACTAATTTTCATAGCATGTTCTCATGTGATGTTCAGTCCATGGTAGAGAAAGGTTCTACGTGTGGTCCTCACTCTCAATTTCTTATTGGAATTACTTATTGCACTTTATTTGCTATGATGAACACCACAGAGATTTTAGGAGTCATATTACCTATATTGTAGGCCTTGGCAATGATAATTTTCCCTCATAGAATGGCTTAGCATTGTTTCAACCATTCTGCTTTAGTTGGCAACGGTATAGCCCTTAGCGCAATCTCCAGAAGGAGATGTGCTTTGTAGTTTAGGGCATTTTTCGTGAGGGATCATTATTGGCAGACATGAGAATATAGAGTCGAGAGGAGGCCAATAATTGTTCTTCTCGGGGTGTAGAGTTAGATTGGAAATGTCAATAGTTTGTCTGTTGCCAGATACCTGTTGGGCATATGCCTATAGTACTCAAGATATGTTCTCTGCTATTAAACAAACCTGTAGTGATGCAGTTACAAAAGAAAGGATAATGAGCAGCCAGAGAAAAAGCCATCAAGACTTCAAGTTAGTAAGGATTAAGTGAATTGCTCTCTGTGTTCTGCAATAGTCAGTGAAAACAGAATTGCTACCATCACAGATAAGTGCACCTGGGAGACCAGAGACATGGTGTATGCACTTTATGGAAGAGTGGATAATAAGGAGTCAAGTGACTATGGAAGGAAAAGAGTGAAGTAGAAGAGGTGCAATCGGTGGAGACATCGATAACGCAAGTTTTAACGGTTGAGTAATGTTAAGTAATGATACAAGACTCTCATTCAAGAGTATGAGCAGATGACTGGAGTGGTAAAGAGAAGGAAGAGCAGAAGGTGAGTGTCAGTGGTATCTCTGTTATAGAGAAGTCAGCCAATGCACAATTGGATAAGGATATGCAGATTTTGATGAGGATTTTTATTCTGTGTGATGAGCAGTCAGTTGACAGATAAGGCTCGTCTCACATTGCGACTTTGGAGCATCCATGTCTGTCCGTTGTAAAACGAACAGCCACGGATCCGATTTGGCCCCCATGTTATCCTATGGGGATCGGATCAGATTTGGCCTAATTGCCATCCGATTTTGTGGGATCCGATTTGTGTTCAATTTTGTGCTGTCACATCCTGATCAGCTGATTGGCTCACATGACCGGTTACCGCGGTTGCATCGCTACATGGTCGCTGGTGAGATGTCAAACAGTCAGATCTCACCAACAACGCAGTAACGATATGGAACAATACGGCTGTCGTTGGGAGCCTGTCACTATTGAGTACACAGTGATGCATGCTGCCCAGTGTGAGCGCAACAACCTAAAAATGGTCCTGAACGATTTGTAACGATCAGTGATCTCACAGCACAGTGGGGGCCTTATCGCTGCTACGTGTCACACTTAACAGTGACCTTGCCAGTGACCTCGCTATGTCATAAAACCTGTGACGTTGCAGCGATGTCGCTAGCGATGTTGCTGTGTGTGAAGAACCCTTTAGCCTTAAATCACCCCATATGAGGCTATCTCCTTAACTATGCCTTAGTTTTATGTCAACTGTGTATACTAGCTCACATGTTAACTCATAACTATACAATATACATAGCTACAGCATATTTTGCAGCTCTGTACAATAATGAATTCACTAACTTCTGTATCTCAGGCACATGCACTAAGAAATTGTTATTTTGAAAGCAGGCACCTCTTCCACAACACTTAATACTTCATTAAATAAGCGTATTCACTGATCCCCAACATTCATCAATTA
This sequence comes from Allobates femoralis, assembly GCA_033576535.1. Classification (NCBI taxonomy): domain Eukaryota; kingdom Metazoa; phylum Chordata; class Amphibia; order Anura; family Aromobatidae; genus Allobates; species Allobates femoralis. The sequence continues at coordinate 341,770,888 of JARQOC010000006.1, forward strand.
ATCATAGTTTGGTGGATTTGATACAGAACCTTTTGTCTTCCTGCAGAGCAAACATCCAGACGTGTGAGTAAAGATACTGCAATGCAGATTTTATTCCAAGCAGACAGAGATCCCAGAACAGACCTTGCTTAGAATGAAATAACAAACTCTGCAATATTCTTCTTCCCCTCGGGCTGTTTTTGTAGGTTTTTTTAGGACATTTCTGCTGTCTTTTTTTTCCAACTCAGCAAGTGTTTTGCTTTCAGAAATATATAGGTTCTTTGAATTGTAATCCAAGGACTGACTATGCTAGATTTTAAGGAAACCTGACACTAATGGCAAAGCCATTTAAATGCGGTGGATATAAAAAATCTACACACTCCTGTTAAAATGCCTGTTTTTTGTCATATAAAAAAATCCTATTTATAAGAATCAGAACTTTTTATTCTCAATTGAAAAATAAACTTTAACTGTAAAAAGCCAATGTCAATGTCTGCTCGCTTTCCACATCCCAGCATGCGCAGTGCCTTAGTGTGATCCTTGACTCTGCCCTCTCTTTCAAACCACATATTCAAGCCCTTGCCACCTCCTGCCAACGCCAACTCAAAAATATTGCCAGTATTTGTACATTCCTTGACCCAGAAACTGAAAAAACAGTCATGTATGCCCTAATGATCTCCCGACTTGGCTATTGCAACCTCCCACTCTCTAGCCTCCCCTCTAGCATTCTTACACCTCTCCAATCTATCCTAAATTCTGCTGCCTGATTAATCCACCTGTCTCCCCCATTATTCCTCAGCCTCTCCTGTCTGCCAATCCCTTCAGTGGCTCCCCATTGCACAGAGACTCCAGTTCAATGCCCTAGACATGACATACAAAGTCATCTTCAACCTGTCCTCTCCATATATCTGTGATATGGTACTCACCTACACGCAACCTGCAAACCTCTCAAGATCTCCTTCTCTCCTTTTATCTATTCTTTCCACAACCGCATACAAGATTTCGCCCGTACATCCCCCATACTCTGGAACTCATCAGACTCTTGTCTACCATGGAAACCTCCAAAAGGAACATGAAAACCCACCTCTTCCGACAAGCCTACAACCTGCAGTGAGCGTCAGTCAACTAAACTGCCACAAGACCAGCTCTCCCTCTCCTACTGTATCTTCTTCACCCATCTCTTGTAGACAGTGAGCCCTCGCGGGCAGGATCCTCTCTCCCCCTGTACCTATCTGTGCCATGTATTGTACATAATTATTGTACTTGTCTATGTATGCCCCTTTTCACATGCAAAACGCCATGGAATAAATGATGCTACATTAATAAATAATAATAATAAAAAGAAAAATAAAGAACTAACATAATGTGGCTGTGTAAATATGCATATCATTACATTAACACTTCGCTAAAGTACCTTTTGAATTTATGATAACATTCAGTCTTTTTAAGTCTATCAGGATGACATATCTAGAATTGACAATCTTTGTCTACTCTTCCTTGCAAATGGCGCTCCATATCTGTGACAATATGTCAGCATCTACTGAGTCTTTTTTTCAGGGAAATCCATAGATTTTCAATTGGATTCAGGTCTGGGCTCTGGCTGAACTATTACAAAACTCTGATTTTCCTTAGCTGAATCCATTCTCTTGATTATTTTGAGGTATCATTGGATTGATCCTTTTCCTAATCAGCTTTCTAGAAGAGTCCTGAAGCTCTTGGTGCAAAATTGACTGATATTGTATTTGGAAGTGTTGATATTCCTTCCACCTTGACAACAGCCTGTAAAAATTATAATCAATAGGCATCTCTCCCAAAATGGGATCATCACGGACACTTGAAACTAAACTAGCAAGCAAAGAAAAAAGTAATGTACCACAAAAAGAGGGAACATCATATAAATAGTATAATTTTATTCTAACATATGACAAGCAGAAAGCCAACAAACATTTAAAATAACTGAAAATAAAACAAAGGCTAAAAATGCGTTCAAGAATACAGTCATAATAAAGTGCAGGTTGATACAGTCATATGAAAAAGTTTGGCCACCCCTCTTAATCTTATTCTTTTTTTTTGTTTAAAATTGTTTTCTTGCAACAGCTCTTTCAGTGTGATATATGTAATAACTGATGGACACAGTAATATTTCAGGATTGAAATGAGGTTTATTGTACTAACCAAAAATGTGAAATATGCATTATTTCAATAATTGACAGGTGCAAAAGTATGGGCACTCTTCTGATTTTCATGATTTGAATACTCCTAACTACTTTTTTACTGACTTGCTGAAGCACTAAATTGGTTTGGTGACCTCATTGAGCTTTGTACTTCATAGCCCGGTGTATCCAATCATGAGAAAAGCTATTTCAGGTGTCCACTTGCAAGTTGTTCTCCTATTTGCATCTTCTCTGAGGAGTGGCATCATGGGCTCCTCAAAACAGCTCTCAAAAGATCTGAAAAAAAAAAGATTGTTCAACATAGTTGTTCAGGGGAAGGATACAAAAAGTTGTCTCAGAGATTTAACCTGTTAGTTTCCACTGTGAGGAACATAGTAAGGAAATGGAAGACCACAGGAACAGTTCTTGTAAAGGCCAGAAGTGGCAGGCCAACAAAAATATCAGAAAGGCAGAGAAGAAGAATAGTGAGAACAGTCAAGAACAATCCACAAACCACCTCTAAAGACCTGCAGCATCATCTTGCTGCAGATGGTGTCACTGTGCATCGGTCAACAATACAGCGCACACTGCACAAGGAGAAGCTGTATGGGAGAGTGATGCGAAAGAAGCCGTTTCTGCATACACGCCACAAACAGAGTCGCCTGAGGTATGCAAAAGCACATTTGGACAAGCCAGTTTCATTTTGGAAGACGGTCCTGTGGACTGATGAAACAAAGATTGAGTTGTTTGGTCATACAACAAGGCGTTATGCATGGCGCCACAAAAACACAGCATTCCAAGAAAAACACTTGCTACCCACTGTTAAATTTGGGGGATGGTCCATCATGCTTTGGGGCTGTGTGGCCAATGACAGCACCGGGAATCTTGTTAAAGTTGAGGGTCGCATGGATTCCACTCAGTATCAGCAGATTCTCTAGAATAATGTTCAAGAATCAGTGTCAAAGTTGAAGTTACGCCAGGGATGGATTTTTCAGCAAGACAATGATCCAAAACACACCTCCAAATCTACTCAGGCATTCATGCAGAGGAACAATTACAATGTTCTGGAATGGCCATCCCAGTCCCCAGACCTGAATATCATTGAACATCTGTGGGATGTTGTGAAGCGGGCTGTCCATGCTCGGCGACCATCAAACTTAACTGAACTGGAATTGTTTTGTAAAGAGGAATGGTCAAAAATACCTTCATCCAGGATCCAGGAACTCATTAACATCTACAGGAAGCGACTAGAGGCTGTTATTTTTGCAAAAGGTGGATCTACTAAATATTAACGTCACTTTTTTGTTGAGGTGCCCATACTTTTGCACCTGACAATTTTTGAAATAATGCATATTTCACATTTTCAGTTAGTACAATAAACCTCATTTCAATTCTGAAAAAAAAAGAGTCAGATTAAGAGGGGTGCCTAAACTTTTTCATATGACTGTATATCCTATAATCACTAACAAAGAATAATATTCATACAGGGTCAAAACTTTTTATATAAACCTACATTAATGTGAATAAAGAGAGAATTTCAGCTCACCCTTGAGATGTAATCCCGGTCCGGCACAGAACACGGCATCCTCGCTGCTGCACAGCACCTGGGTCAATGAGGAAGTGAAGATGCATCCAGCTCGACACACCGGGCAATTGATTAAAATTCAACAATATTTATTGGCAAATGCTTTTTAAAAACTTATATAAAAGACAAAAAATGGACGTCTCAGATGACATAGCATATACTATGGGGTGGTGTGTGTAAAAACGTTTGGCAACATTTTTCACACGCACCATCCCATAGTATATGCTTAGCTGTCTGAGATGTCCATGTTTTGTCTTTTCTATAAGTTTTTAAAAAGGATTTGCCAATAAAGATTGTTGAATTTTGGTCAATTGCCCGATGTGTCGAGCTGGATTCATCTTCACATTCTCATAAACCTACACTAACAAGGAAATTCTGCAAAACCAAAAGGTAAACCCATCTTTTAGAATAATGAAACTCCCTGGAAACATCACTAATGAAATGCTGCTGGCACCAGCAAAAAATCAATTCCCAATGTGGGAGAACATACACATAATAATATAATACAATATGTATAGGTTGGGATGGACCAGGCTGGATAAGTAACTGAATTTAAAAAAAATAATGATCCAGGAGAGAAAAAAGCTATGTCAGCCGGAAAAACAATACTTAACCTAAAAGATCCATAAATGCTGTGAATAGGGACAGCATAGATGCAACCCAAATGCCCTAATTATAACGGTTGAAAAATAACGCTAAAGCATATTGCTACCTCCACCATGCTTCATGGTACATATGGTGTTCATTTGGTGATGTGCAGTGTTGACTTTATGCCAAACATACCTTTTGGAATTATGATCAAAAGGTTATACTTTGGGCTCATCAGACACAACACGTTTTCCCATATGCTTTTGGCTGATCTGATCAATGTTTTTGCAAAATATAGCCAGGCTTGGGTTATTTTTTTTGTAAGTAAAGGCTTCTATCTTGCAAACCTTCCTCATAAGCCAGACATATGAAGGATATGGGAAATTATTGGCGCATGCAGGATACAACCGGTACTTGCTAGAAATTTCTGCAGGTCTTTCAATGTTGCCGTAGTTTTTCACCACTGTTTGAGAGACAGTTCTAGGAAATGTCACAACTGTGCTAAATTTAAGCCACTTCTTGATCACCGTCTTATTAGTATCCCATGGTATAACTAAAGCCTTGGAAATGTATTTGTACCCTTCTCTTTACTGACAACTTTAATCTATGAGCTCTCTTTGCTCTGTTGTAAGCTGTTTATGTACCATGTCATTTGCTGTAAAATACAATTAAGAAAAATCCTACCAGAATCCTACAGGGTTATCTAGAATTACTGAAATGATGACAGTTGTGTAGTGACTAATATTTAACATGAGTTTAAATGTGATTTTCTAATTGTATCAGCCTCCATATCTCAACTTACACTACAGCTTTGAACATGAGACTATCTTCATTTTATAGAAAATTGTCTTGGCTATCTCATACATGAATTTGCCTTGCAGTTATTTGGCATATACTTAGTTATCCAGATTCTTGTCATTCCATTACATTGTTATTGTTTTGCTCCTAATAATCCAAATTTCAATATTTATTATGTTGTTAGCATTTGGTAAATCCACCTTTGGCTTTCAACACTGCCTGAATCTTTCTAGGCATTCTCTTGATCAGACTGAAACATGACTCACCCAACTTCTGATCCCAGGTCTCTTCAACAAGTTCCCAATGTTGGTACATACTGTTCAATTTACTTGGGTACATATACAGCTTTTTCTTCAACTGTACCTTAATGTGTTCAATAGAGTTGAGGTCTGAAGACTGTGGGAGCCAATCCAGCACCTCTACTTTATTGTCATTGAACCATTTCTACTTCAATTTTGACTAGGGATGAGCGGGCTACTCGCTACTCTCCGAGTACTTATGTACTTACATACTCACCTTCCGACGCCTGCACCGGGACCGGCAGAGAAGACATCCGATCGCTGGACAAGGGCCTTTCACTACTAGCCAATCAGATGGCCGGTAGCGATCTGGCCAATCAGATGGCGTCACGTCACAACCACTTGATTGCTAACGGCCACCTGATTGGCCAATTTGCAAGGTCCTAGATGTACTATCAGGACCTTGCAAACTGGCCAATCAGGTGGCCGCTAGCGATGACGTAGTTGTGACGTAGCACCATCTGATTGGCCAGATCGCTACCGACCATCTGATTGGCTCGTAGTGAAAGGTCCTTGTCCAGCGATCAGATGTCTTCTCTGCCGGTCCCGGTGCAGGCATCGGACAGGTGAGTATGTACGTTTATTATTTTTTAACAACTTTTACTCACTTTTAGGTTACATTCGCAGTGTATGTATAGATACACTGCAAAAGTATTCGTACTCGCTATACTTGCAACGAGTAGCGAGTACCGCTACCTACTCATTGCGAGTATAGCAAGCACGAATATTAAGGTACTCGCTCATTCCTAATTTTGACTTATGCTTTAGGTAATTGTCTTGCTGGAACACAATGTTTTCTTTTTTATACCCATAGTAGTCCATCGTACAAAGTAATTAATCTTGAAGGATACTCACATATAGCCCAACGTTGAGACCACAATTGATCGTTATCAAGTATCCAACATATCTGACTGTGAAACTACTCCATATTATCAGTTCTTCCACTAAACTTGAAAATTCCTTCAATTTCTCGATCTGTTAGCCCCTTTTTCCCTTGCTTCTTCCAAACCCACTTGTATCCATCAGACCCTAGTCTATTGTCTTTCTTCTCATCAATTCAAGTCACCCGTTTTCAATCTTCTACTGTCCACTATTTGTACTTCTTTCTAAATATGAGCCAACGCTTCTTGTTGACTCCAATATTTTGCCTGATTGCCACTTCTTGGCTTTTGAATGGATAGACAGACTTAATTTCATATTCTTATTAATTGTCATAGCACTCACATGATGCAGTTTGACAATTTTCTTGGCAGAGACTGATAACAATGAGCTGGATGATGCTGTTGCTCTTTTCTTGCTACTAGATGCAAACCAGTGAACCTTTTGCTTGGCAATCAACCTAATAACACACTGAGCAATTAGGGAATGCGAAAACAGGTTGTACCAGTCTGTCATTGTTAATTTGTTTACTGTAAACTATATTTATAATTTTGTATGCAGCCCCTTCTCTTGTACAGCATCATGGAATTAATATAAATAAATAATAATAATAATATGTAGTATGCAGGAATAAAAAGATTTTTCAAACACCAGGAACAAAACAGTAACAATGCAATGACATGATTAGAATCTGCAAAACTAATCATATTATAAATATTTGCAAGTCAAATTTATGTACGAGATAGCCGAGATGATTGTCTATAAAATGAAAGTAGTCTCATGCTCAAAGCTATAGTGGATGGTGAGATATGGAGCCTGAAAGCCAAAACATTCTTAGGCTGGCTTCACACTACGTTTTTTACTATACTGTTCTGTTCGTTTTTGAAACAAACAGAACAGGATCGTTTTTGGCCCCCATGTATCCCTATGGCACCGGATTGGCCCTATTTGGCCATCCAGTTTTGTGAATTCGGTGCAGGATTCGTTTCTGTCCTATTTTTCACCGGTCCCAAAAACGAGGTCTGCAGCATTTTTGGGCTCCGGTGACAAAACAGGACAGAAACGAATCCTGTCCGTTCCAGCACACTTAACATGGGGGCCTATGGCACCGGATCCGGGGAACAACAGAATTGGTTCCCTGATCCAGTGCCAGGGTACAGAGTATGTGCAGAACAGGAGCGCTGCTCTGTATCCATTGTAAATCTGTCTAATATCACTGTAGCAGTGTATCTACATACACTGCTAAAGTGATATTAAATATAAGGATGGTTAAAATTAAAAAATCATAAATACTCACCTTCCGGCGACAACGAGTGTCCCACGCTGAATCACCCGGCCATTCAAGGACCTGGCATGATGTCACTGGGAGGGCAGGGCAACCCAATCACATGACCACATCAGCGCGGGTTTTAATTGGTGCTGATGTGGTCATGTGACCAGTTTGCCCCGCCCCTCCCAGTGACATCATGCAAGGTCTTCAAATGCCAGGAGATTCAGCGTGGGACACTCAGAAGTCGCCGGAAGGTGAGAATTTATGATTTTTTATTTTTAATTATCCCTTTATTTAATATAACTTTAGCAGTGTATATAGATATTCACTGCTAAAGTGATATTACACAGCGCTGACAGCACTTGTCACACAGCGCCGACAGTGGCTCGGCTCCACGCTGCTCTTTCTGTGTCCGGATACCGGACCGGACACAGAGATGGCATCTGAAGGTGCCGATCCGGTGTTGTCCGTTCCTGTTCGTTTGGATCCTGCAAAAATCAGGATCCAAACGAACAGGACAAAAACGTAGTGTGAAGACAGCCTTACCCTTTTTGCCCATCAGTGTATAAGTAGCTGTTCACAATTTTTAGTTCTGATATTTTTAGTTCCTCCTCAAAATTATTTTAGTTTACTTTCAATGGATTCATACATTGAAGGGGAAGAAGTTTAGAAATTATTTTTGTTGGATTGATTTCATTACATTACAAAAACACAGCTTTTTAATAGGGGGTGTGTTGACTCCTTAATATATACAGCTCTGGAAAAAATGAAGAGACCACTGCAAAGTTTTCAGTTTCTCTGATCTTTCTCTTCATAGGTATATTTTGAGTAAAATGTTCATTGTTTTTCTATTCTATAAACTACTGACAATATGTCTCCAAAATTCAAAGCTAAAAATTTTGTATTTATTTGCAGCAAATGAGAAATCTTCAAAATATAATACATAAACAGAACAGTGCTTTCAGACCTCAAATAATAATAGTAATTATAATAATCTTTATTTATATAGTGCCCACATATTCCCCAGCGCTTCACAATTCAAAAGTTCATGTTCAACCAATCATAAGAAACGGTTATCAGAAACTACAATACAATACAAAATACAATGCAAAGCATAATACAATAATGAAAGCAAAATAATGACAGCCCTGCTCATAAGAGTTTACAATTTAACAAAAATAATACAAAGAAAACAAGTTCATATTCATTTAGAAACCACAATACTAATGTCAGGAAGAGTTCAGAAATCAATATTTGGTGGAATAACCATGATTTTTAATCACAGCTTTCATGCCTCTTGGCATGCTTTCCACCAGATTTTCACACTGCTTTTGGGTGATCTTATGCCACTCCTGGTACAAAAAATTAAGGAGTTCTTCTTTGTTTGATGGCTTGTGAAGATCCATCTTCCTCTTGATTACATTCCAGGAGTTTTCAATGGGGTTCAGGTCTAAAGGGGCCGTCACACTCATCAATATCGCTGTCAATGTCGCTGCTGCACGTGATGTTGCAGCAATATTGACATGTGTGACATGGTATATCAACCAGGGATAAATCGCTGGTTGATGATCACCAGGTTTTCGGAGAGGACCGCCTAGTGGACGTGTAGCATCGCTGCGTGTGACACCGGGAGACGCGCGATCAGCCAGCTCCCAGCATCTCTCAGCAAGTGCTGGGAGCTGGTGTTCATGGTAAACTGCGGGTAACTAGGCAGTGCGCGCTGCCTAGATACCCGATGTATACCTTGGTTACCAGCCTTCTCCACTCACCGGCAGGTATCCAAGGTACACAGCGGGTAACTAGGGTTCCTAGTTACCCTCTGTGTACCTTGGATACAAGCAGGTGAGCAGAGAAGGCTGGTAACCAAGGTATACATCAGGTATCTAGGCAGCGCACGCTGCCTAGATACCCAAAGTTTACCATGGATACCAGCCTGCTCCCGCTAACTGCAGCCTGGCAGCGGGAGCAAGAGATTGTGGAAACGATATTTAAATCATTTTCATGATGTCGCTGGTCCAATGATCGCTGGTGAGTCTGCCTGTGTGACAGCTCACTAGCGATCAGCCGTCAATGTCGCGACATTGATGTGTGTGACGGGGCCTTTAAGATTGGGCTGGTCATGACAGGGTCTTGATGTAGTGCTCCTTCATCCACACATTGATTGACCTAAGACCTTATCATGGCCAGCCCAATCTCCAGACCATCGTTATTCCACCAAATATTGATTTCTGAACTCCTCCTGAGTTAAAACATTAGCATTGTGGTTTCTAAATGAATATGAACTAGTTTTCTGTGCATTATTTGAGGTCTTAAAGCACTGTTCTCTTTATTTATTATTATTTTGAAGATTTCTCATTTGCTGCAAATAAATACAACATTTTTAGTTTTGAATTTCAGAGACATGTTGTCAGTAGTTTCTAGAATAAAACAACTATAGGTATATTTTTTAGTAAAATATACATTAAGAGAAAAATCGGAGAAACTGCAACATTTACAGTGGTCTCTTATTTTTTTTCCAGAGTTGTATATATCCAGTCCAGTGGGTTTATTTAAAGATTCCATAAACCAACAGAAAGGAAGATAAACATGAGCCTTTCTACACTTTACACTAATATAAGTTGCCCATACAGGGTTTAGTCCATTTAAATCACAAGGTATGGCAGCACAAGGTTAGGATATAGCTCCATTCACTCAGAGGCACAGTCTGGAGCACTGCTGCCTCCAGCACACACTGAGCACATGTCAGAGTCCATTTTAACATCACAGAGACACCCACCCACCTTACTGTATCAACCCTTGTTGCGCTGCAAGTCCCATAGTGAACATTACTGTGATATTTATAATGCAGCAGGTCACCATTTCACAATATATATCGTATTGAAGTTGTGCTGAATTGGGAGACAATCATTACATAAGGGGCTGGACTTATGCTACCCATATAATTCTGATAATAAGTTATTCTTAATTTTTTTAAGCCCCTGCCCCCCATAATACTGGCTTTATTAAAGATCTGACATATACATTAGCATACTTGCCAATTTTCCCAGAACATTCAGAAGACCACCTTCCTGAACTCAAAATGCAGTATTGTAAAATTTTCTAGATCCTTCTGAAGCCTCCTGAACACTCTCAGAACCCAAAATGTCTGAGAAGTTTCTTGTTATGAAGCTTTTTCAATCGCACATTCACTGAGTGGGAAAAGGGTATTGCCTGTAAAAACGGGAAGTGGTGTATGAAAATGTATATATTGCTCACATACCTCCTTAACAGCATCAGTGTTATACTAAGTAATGTGATAAGTATTGGTAATGTGTAAGGTCAACTGTGACAGGTGTAAGTAATGTTGAGAATATGTTGTGCCAGATAGTAGGACAGATAGAATTTATGTTTGGGACTAGCCCAGAGTGAACAAGGCTAGAATGAAGGCACAGTTTTCTAGCAGAACATTAGATAGGGCCCAGCATTTTAGAGAAGCAAACCTCATGTCTGGCTAGTCGACGAGGCCACATGACATAGAGAAGAGACCAAGGCAAAAGCTAAGTGCACACTGTGCTTCTTTTTTCTCCTAGAGAGAGAGTGTTAACTGAGAGACAGAGTGATTTAGTGGTCAGAGGACTGACCAAAGGGCAGAGTAAAAATTAGGAGAAAGATCCTTGGAAGGGATGTCTAGCAGCTCTTTCTAGAGTGTATAACTTTTATGGTACCTTTACACGCCGCTATGGAAGGTTGGAAACAACCGGGTGTCTCACGTGCACGAGCACGTTCCAACGGTTGCAAACGGTACCCGATACCGCCTTTACACGCCACTAGAAAGTGCTCTACAGAAGGTTTAATCTATCTCTGGAGGCACCGCCGGGTGCCACAAGTTACCTTCTGTAGAGCACCGTCCCTCATTTACACACCGCTACAGACGGTAATATGGGAGGACCTGGGGCAGCAGGGACAACACATAGGTGTGCCAGAGTTGTGGATTACGAGACGCTCGTACGATGATTGGACAATGCAATAGCATCATGATTGGCCAGCCAGCGCAGGAAGGCTGGCTAATACATGATGCTATTGCAATTGTGTAGTGTGACTGGTCAGCTCCTTAAATATGCCGCCCTATGCAGGGACAACCAATCGTAACGCAGGAGCTTCCACCAATGATCGCTGAAGGGGGGCGGTTTCCCGGAGGCTGTGTCACGCCCCAGGGAGTTAACTAGGTGACGAAAAAACCTTCCTGTACCTCATTTAGACGCCGCTACCATCGAGTTGAAACCAACCTGTTTTAGAGCACTGCTCTGAAACAGGTGTCGACAGTGACGGGTGGCAACAACCTAGTTTACACGCCGCTACCTCGGGTTGATTTGACGGTGCAAGATACATTTGTCTCCGACACCCGGTTGTTTCCAACCTTCCGTAGCGGCGTGTAAAGGTACCATTAAAGATAATGAGCCAGGACAGTACAGATACGGGAGATGAAGTGAGTGCCCCAGCCAGAGTTCCTTGAATGTCAGGAACTAGAAGCTACATCCAGCTATTTTGGAGAATCAGTCCTCTAAGAGGCAGATAAGATGTGGAACCGTGGGTGAAAAAGATTACTTTCATGGACTGTACTGTGGTACTAACTGGGTATTGGAGAGGCAACTGAGACAAATGGAGGCAGGACTAAGGCTGGGTTCATATTTGCTTTTAGCACTGCAGCATATGGAGCACATACGCATATGCAGTGCCAAGCGCAAACATTTTCATATGAACGCAGCGGAGATTGTCCGCATGCATTCACATGAAAATATCAGTGAGGCTGCCCGGTCCCGGCCGCCGTCGCTGATCTCTTCCTCCCGGCCACCGCCGCTGATCTCTTCCTTCTTTGCCCCTGGTTTGTTAAAATAGCTGGCTGGAAAGCCGTTGGTGAAGTTGAAGCATCAGCCGTTCATTTGAAATACCGGGGTGGGAAAGCCGACTTCACCACCGGCTTTCCCGCCAGGTATTTTAAATGAACCAGCGGTGTCGGCATGGAGAAAGAAATAAGAAGAAGAGGAAAGAAGATGAAGAAAGAAGAAAGAAGATGAAGGAAGATGAAGGAAGAAGAAGGAAGAAGAAGAAGAAGAAGAAGAAGAAGAAGAAGAAGAAGAAGGAAGAAGAAGATTCACCTGCAGATGATCTCGGAAGAGGTCATCTTCGGCAGCGTCTGTGCGCTTGCCAGCAGATGGCAAAGCACATAGGTTAAATTTCATTCATTGTTTGTGCACAGCTGTCTGCTTGCGTATAAAAAAAACAACATTTTGCATTCGGCATGCGCATAAATTATGTGCAGCCGACCGCAAACGTACCTGAACGCAGCCACACACAGGCACTATGCGTTCCCATGTTAAACATAGGAGCGCATAGTGCCTGCATTTTGCTGTGCTTAGGATGCTGCGTTCACAGTGCACATCATGGGCAAATGTGAACCCAGCCTAAGTGAGTTTGAAGAAATAAAGAAACTGTGTTTGAAGATGCTCTGTATTCAAGACGCAACATACAAAAAGTTGTGTTCCCGCTATTTATTGTACATAGTTGTCATCAAGTCATTGTTTAGTAGAAAACCTTTTTAAAAAGTGCTAAGGGCCAGCGTCAGCATCCGGCATACCCGGGCAAGTGTAGGGGCCCTGAACAGCTGGGGGGCCCACTGGCCATCAGGGACAGGTAGCCCTGACAGCCAGGGGCCCATTAGGGACAGACAGCCCTGTGAACAAGGGGCACATCAGGTAGACTCCGCAAGGAGCTGAGTGCTCCTCTGCACTGCCAGTGCACATGGCTAATTTGCATGCGGTGCAGATTAGCCATGTGCTGGCTCCAGGGAGCAGTGGAGCTTCCTCCTTTGCCTACTGTAGCAGAGTGATGAGTTATCACCCTATGAGCTCATCACACTGCTGCAGGAAAGAGGAGGAAGCTCCACAGTCCCGGGAGCCTGTTGCTATAAGGATGTGGTGGGGAAGCATCTAAGGAGGACACAGCCCCGGGGTGCGGATGGAAGGTAAGCAGGGATGGACTGACCCAGGTGACAGGATGGCAATTGCCCCCAAGGCTGGTGGTTCGGTCCTATTTTAGGGCCGCCCAGATAGTCAGAGCGGCCGAGTGGCGGCACATTGCAGCCACATGTAGCAGAGTGTCCGCGGGACCCGTGATTGCAGCGGAGGAAGCGGCTAGCCGGCATGTGAGTGAAGGTATATACCCCCCCCCCCTGCTCCTCACTTCCTCACTTGCTTCTAGTAGCACCCCCGCCTGCTCCTCACCTGGCCCATGGACTGCCACTCAGGGCCAGATCGGCCAGCCAGCCCCTGAAGGTGAGTATGATCAATGTTTGTTCTTTTTTACTGTGAGCAGCAAGATGGGAGATTATATGTACTATGGAGGCTATGCTGACTTTATATAGAGGCTGTGCTGACTATATATAGAGGCTGTGCTGGGGTATATAGAGGCTGTGCTGACTGTATAAAGCGGCTGTGCTGACTGTATATAGATGCTGTGCTGGGGTATATAGAGACTGTGCTGATTGTATATAGAGTCTGTGCTGACTATATATAGAGGCTGTGCTGTCTGTATATAGAGGCTGTGCTGGGGTATATAAAGTCTGTGCTGAATGTATATAGAGGCTGTGCTGACTATATATAGAGGCTGTGCTGACTATATATAGAGGCTGTTCTGGGGTATGTAGAGGCTGTGCTGACTGTATATAAAGGCTGTGCTGGGGTATATAAAGTCTGTGCTGAATGTATATAGAGGCTGTGCTGACTATATATAGAGGCTGTGCTGACTGTATATGGAGGCTGTGCTGACTGTATATAGAGGCTGTGCTGGGGTATATAGTGGCTGTGCTGACTGTATATAGAGGCTGTGCTGACTGTATATAGAGGCTGTGCTGGGGTATATAGAGGCTGTGCTGACTATATATAGAGGCTGTGCTGACTGTATATAGAGTCTGTGCTGACTCTATATAGAGGTTGTGCTGAGGTATATAGAGGCTGTGCTGACTGTATATAGAGGCTATGCTAGGGTATATAGAGACTGTGCTGACTGTATATAGGGGTTGTACTGGGGTATATAGAGGCTTTGCTGACTGCATATAGAAGCTGTGCTGACTGTATGTAGAGGCTGTACTGGGGTATATAAAAGCTGTGCTGGGGTATACAGAGGCTGTGCTAGGGTATATAGAGGCTGTGCTGGGGTATACAGAGGCTGTGCTGGCAGTATACGGAGGCAGTGCTGGCTGTATACGGAGCCTGTGCTAGGGTATTGTTGTGGATTCCTTGCATGGAATTTCTGGTTTGGAGCTCCCTCATGTGGTTGAGACTGGTGGGTTGGTTTGGACTGGGATATTTAAGTGTGATTTGGCTGGCTCTTTGCCAGTGGTCAATTGTTAATGGGATGACTGTTTGTCTCCTGCCTTCTCCTGGTCCTTGCTGAATCCCTATGGCCACTTTACACACGGCTGCGTGTAATTCAGGTATCTGCAAGGTGTTTTGAAGGTAAAAGGTACAATTGTCTCCGACACCTGCCGGTTTCTATCTACCTGTTGCCGTGTGTAAACTGGCCATTACAAATAAGTGAATGGTTGTTTTTTCTGCATATCTCTGGCTCATTTGTAATGTGCCTTTTGTATCTGAATTACTCATGTTTCTGCTCTGTGTGTAGGATTTGTTATCTTGTCTGTATAAGGCTGGGTTCACATTTGCGGACCCCTCCGCAGCGTTCTGCGGAGGGGATCCGCAATGTGACCGCAGCCACCGCAAGCTCCTATCCTTATAATGGGAGCGCACGGCGCTGCGCTTGACTGCGCATGACCGTGCGCACCCATTCACTCCCATATGTGATCTGCGCACAAATCACAGTCTCGTCCGCACCAGGGACGCGACATGTTGCATTCCTGGTGCGGACAAGACTGTGTGATTTGTGCGCAGGCATCCGCCTGCGCACAGATCACATATGGGAGTGAATGGGTGCGCACGGTCATGCGCAGTCAAGCGCAGAACTGTGCGCTCCCATTATAAATATAGAAGCTTGAGGTGGCTGCGGTCACATTGCGGATCCCCTCCGCAGAACGCTGCGGAGGGGTCCGCAAATGTGAACCCAGCCTCAGTCTCAGTGTCATTTTTTCCCTGCATTCAGTTAGGGAGGAATTTCTCCCTAGTCTATTAACCATTCCATTACCTGTAGTTCCCAGTTTTGTTTAGTGTCAGTTTTACTGACTTTGGAATTGTTCGCAGGAGTCTTGCTGGTTTAGTGGGAGGCGACTCCGTGTGGGCTCAGATTTTTTTGCATATCCAGCAGTTGGTTTTTTGATAGGGTTTTGCTGCTGGTCACGGAAGTAATCTGGCCTGTCCTTTCTCTATTTAGTTATAGTTGGGCCTCTCTTTGCTTGTGTCTATTAGCCCTCCAGGTGTGCTGAGGCGCTATAGGGCATATATATATTTATCTCCCGGGAGATCAGCGGTGGCCACCGGGAGAGATTTCAATGTGATCCGCAGGGTTCTCTTGCGCTATCATTCGGAGGACACTGCAGTTCCATTGAGATCCATGCATTTTTTGTACGCTTGCGGGCGTTTGCTGATAAAACAAGCGCCCGCGACCGCACAAAAAATGCAACATGTTGCATTCGGAGGACGCACAAATTATGCGCATCCGAATGCAACTGCAACCGAATTCAGCCAAACGCAGGTACCATGTGTTCCCATGGTAAACATAGGAATGCAGTGTGCATGCATTTGGCTGCGTTCAGAACGTTGCATTCACAAACGCAAATGTGAAACCATCCTAATTAGTGGACAACCTTTTTAAAGATTTGTTGTATAGACAGCCCTTTATCAGAAGATATATATATATCACAGCAGAACCTCATGAAATTAGCCATAAAGCAGACTACAGGAACACACCATCAAAGAGGGGAAACCCTGATAGCAAACATTGTGTGCAAAAACTAAGTTAAAAATCCCTCTACATGAAAAAATAAGGGAGCGGACAAGAAGTATGCAGATTTAAAGATGTACTATCTAAAAAAAACGATAGAGGCCAAATGGAAGGAGACAAGATGTCTGAAAAAACTTGAGCAATGAGATAACCAATAAATATATAGTCAGACACAAAACATGAGGGGAAATAAAGCTATGAGTGAAAACAAAGCTGGACAGACAAGAGACAGGGAGACAGATAAGAGGTGTCAAGCGATGGAGACACAGAGGTGCCATAATCTTTCAGAATAATTGTCTCTTGTGCATCATGGTTTCCAATGAATCGAATGTAACGTGTACGCAATGCAATGGGGTTTACGATAAGAGAGGAGCCTCTCAGTGCAATAAGTCAGTCGTTTATACCCCTAGAGAATCATGTGTACAAGGGCTCATCTTGCTAAGGCTACATTCAAATGTTAAACACTTATTTCCAATTTTTGGATCTATTTTTGGAAGACAAAAATATAAATAAAATGATCAGTATCAATTCACTTGAAAGAGGACATAAATATTTTAAAATGTCCATTTGACTGCAATTAATTTTTACGATGTATCAAAAAGCACAGTGTGTCCACCATTTCCGGTCCCGGACTGGCTATCGCTGGAAGGCTTCCTCAGAGCTACCCAAGGGAGGCCTGGGTACCTGTCTCGTAATACATCATGTGCAAATTCAAGATGCCGGCGCAGGCCATGACGGGAGGACCCACTAACTTCATTGGACTATGATGCTAATTCCTGATCTCTGGTGCCCTCCATTCTCCAAACATGCCGTCTGTTTGGTGTGGTGTGGAGGACACTCAGTGGTGGTGCAACTATGTGGGAGGGAGGCTCCCTCATGCTCTGAGTTCCGAAGCTTTTTTCGGACTCTTTTGCTGGCTTTTTGGACATTTGTGTGCCCCAATGTTGCGGTTATCGCAAGCTGACTGAGAGTCCATCTCTGTTTTGTTTGGATATTGGGATTTTTGGGGCTCCCTTGGGCTCCGGTCAGAGTACTGAACTCTGACGAGGCTCTGATGGGGGAGATCCGATCTTGGGGGGGAGGTGGGGTGGGAGTAACAAATTGTTGAACAGCTCCGTAGAGGGTTTACTTGTTAAAATTATATTGATGATGGGTTCCGGGTCTGCGTTAGTCCAACCCGTGGTTGTCTGCGACCCCTCGAATCCTATCTTTTTCTGTGGGATTCGGTTTTCTGGCTATGACCGGATTAGACTGTTTAAGGATGCTTTCACATCAGTGGTTTTCGCTGATCGCGGAAGTTGCTGTGAAAAAAACGCAACTGCCGTGATTACCGCATAACGGCCGCACTTGCGGTTCACTTGCGGCAAGCCCCATGCAATGTCTTTGGGGCTTGCGGTAAGTGTGCGGCAGGTGTGGCAAGTGCGATTTCGGCACTTGCGGCAGGTGCGGCCGCAAAAAAACCGCGGCAACCAGGCGACCACTCAGAGGTGATATTTCACCTCATTATCGCCCCTTTACACTAGGCGACACAGCGGCACTGTTGCCTGTGATAGGCCACGCCCCTGCGTCGCCTATGTAATCGGCGGCGATATGTCCTCGTGTGACGGTACCCTAAGATCTTATATTACCTGCAAGCCCTCCCTATTAGAATACCCTCCTCCTTCTTTAAATTAATCTCGCAAATACAAATCACCTTTATATGGAATAACAAGTGTGCTCGTGTGACGAAGTGGATTCTATTTCGATCTAAAAGTGAGGGTGGAGTTGGCCAGTTGGGCTTCCAGATATTGCATCGTACCATCGGGCAAGCCATTTGGCACGAGCGCTAGACTGGTGCAGAAATGCGGGCAATAAGATCTGGGTCCAAATTGAACAGAGTTTTACACGGCTTCATCTGCACACTCTACCGTGGATAAAATTAAGCTCGCCTAATGACCTTTTCAAGCATCTAATTATCGGACCCATGCTATTTGCTTGTAGCCATAAACTAATCCGCTCGACACTGATACCCACTGACTCGATCCTTACTCCGATACTTAGTCACCCAGAGTTTACGCTGAGCATTGCTGATCCAATTTTTAGACAATGGATCAATTCAGTTGTTGACAGCGTGTAGAGTTGGGGAAGGGATGAATCTTGGCTCACTCTGGAAACACTGACCTCCATTTTAACTCCCAGTCCGTTGGGATTCTGGAGATCTTTACAGCTGAATTATTTCTTCCATAACCTCCTGCATAAAGCAAAGTTTTGTAAGTCCAAAACAGTATTTGAAACCCTATGTTGGGGCATGGGCTCATGTAGACAAGCTCTTTCTACCGTAAAACATACGCACTACTGACCTCACCTCCAGATCTGACGACACCTAGTTTTATGTTAAAATGGGAAGCAGACCTGGACTTGGAGCTTAGCCCAGAACAGAGAACCAGGATCTTCACTGTAGCACGTTACTTCGATTAGTTCGCGTTTCCAAGAGGTAAATTATAAGATACTTACACAATGGTACAGGGTCCCTTCACGCCTACATAAACTGTTCCCTGCTACTGACTTGGTGTGTTGGAGGTGTGGCGTGGCGGAGGGCACCTATCTGCATATTTTCTGTGAATTCAGTGTCCTCTGTCCATTTTGGTCCGAAGTCTGTAACACTGCCCATGTGGTCACGAATTTTAGGGGAGAACTGGGTCTGGCGTGGTTCATGCTCCACCATTGCGAGATGCCCATTAAGAGGTACAAACATTCCTTGTTGCGATTCTTGGTGATGGCAGCCCGGGCTTGACAGACGACGTGTCCACCTATGTCGTTGTGGATAGCGAAGGTAAACGACCTTATGCATATGGAGGATTTAACTTCTTCACTGCATGACTCGTATACAAACTTTCGAGATACCAGGTTCAGCTGGATGCAATTCCAACAGACTGAGACATATAAGAAATACTGTGGGACGGGTGATTGTTTAGACTGATGGATTCTTTATGATGGAGGGTAGGGTCCCCTTTTGCACCACCTCTCCCCCCATATTCCCCCTCCCTCTTTCCTCTTATCCTTTCTTTTTCTTTCTACTATCTCTTTCCTTTGTTTTCCTATGTTTATCTCAATTTTCAGATTTTATTGTTCAGAGTATACAACTTGATATGTTTTATTTGTATGCTAAAAACTATAAATAAAGAGTGATAAAAAAAAAAGCACAGTGTGCTCAACTTTTTTGTCAAGTCAAAACAATGGATAGCAACTCGATCTATTTTATTTTTGTTTGTTTTTTAAAAAAGGATCCTGACTAGGGATGAGCAAGTATACTCGTTACTATTTGGTACTCGCCGAATAGTACGGTACTGGAGCTACTCGTTACTCTTCGAGTTTCCTTGCGATTACTCACTAAGTAACAAGTCCAATGTAAGTCAATGGGGAAGCGAGTAATTCCTCAGCTGCTGGACCCTATAAAAAAGTCTGGCGACAGACGAAAAGGCTGCAATGGACCACATGATTGTTTAAAACCCGGTGGTAAAAAGCCACTGGGTTTTACAGAATCATTAAACCTCCTACTCGCTTCCCCTCTACCTGACAGCCCGGTCCTCCGCTCCCCCCACCGCCTCCCCACCCAATCCTGAGTTAGGAGCGGGCAGGCAGCGAGCAGCAGGGAGCGGTGGGGAAGCCAGCGGTGAGAAGACCTCACCGCTGGCTTTCTCCTTCTGTTCTGCGCTCCCCAAACCCCTCCTGCCCCTTCCGAGGATAGCTCAGGTCATGCCACCTGAGCTGTCCTCAGGTGACCTGAGTTAACCCCCCTTACAATGCTGCTGTGCTCTGGCCTTGAGGGGTTAATAAAGATGCAGTCCCTAAATGTAATTCTTTTATGATTTTTTCCAAAAAACGTGTGCTTCGCTATATTTTTGTGTCCAGCCGGGTGCAGCAGGCAGGAACGGGCTGCCCACAATCCCAGATGCCTATTTTTACCTGCCTGGAAACAGAAATAGAAGGAAGCCATTTTTTTTTATTATTTCATGAATGTCATGAAATAATAATAAAAAAAATATGTGGGGCTTCGCGCTATTTCTATGTCAAGGCAGGTACAACTAGGCAGTTGGGGACTGGAATCCGCAGCGCAGGGAGGCCCAAGCTTTCTGGGCACCCCCCACTGAGAATTGCAGCCCGCAGCCACCCCAGAGGATGGCGTGTTCATTGAAGCGCCATCCTCTGGTGCTATATCCAACTCATACAGGGCCCTGGTGCAGTGGCTCACTGGGTAATAAAGGGGTTAGGGCCAGCTTTGTGTTACCAGCTGGCCCTAAGCCCGAAATTCATGGGGTCACGCCAATATTAGACATGACCCCCATGAATTTCCAGTGAATTTAAAAAAAAAAAAAACAACACAGAGAAAAAATATTTTATTAGAAATAAAACAAAAAAGACACTTAGACTCCATGTTTATTATAAATCCTTCTTCTGTCCGATGTAGTCCAATCCAGGGCTATTCTTTAGCTCAGCTACATCTCTGGTAGAGAACCTCTACCAGAAAAGTAGCTGCGCTGTGCACCCGGGCGTGGGAAAGTTCATGTGAGTTCATCCAGGCAAGCATGAACTCACATGAACCCTGACAGCATAGCTACTTCAAATGAACAGCTGACCAGAATCAGCTGTTCATTTGAAACTACCGGCGGGAAAGCCAGCGGTGAGACTTCACCGCCAGCTTTGTCCTTGAGTTCTGCGCTCCCCGCTGCCTGGCAGCCCGATCCTCCGTTCCCCCCGCCGCCTCCAAACCCGATCCTAAATTAGGACCAGGCGGGGAGAGCAGCTCCAGGGAGCAGGAAGGGGCAGGAGGGAGCGCAGAACAAAAGGAGAAAGCCGGCGGTGAGGTCTTCTCACCGCAGTCTTCCCCGCCACTCCCCACTCCCTGCTGCTCGCTCCCCGCCCGCTCCTAACTCAGAAGCGGGTGGGGAGGTGATGGCGGGAGCGGAGGATCAGGCTGTCAGGTGGAGGGGACGCGAGTAGGAGGCTTAATGATTCTTTAAAACCCGGCGGCTTTTTACCGCCTGGTTTTAAACAATCATGTGGGCCATTGCAGCCTTTTCCTCTGCCGCCAGACCTCTTTATGGGGTCCAGCAGCTGAGGAATTACTCGGCTTACTCGCTTCCCCATTGACTTACATTGTACTCACTGTACTCAAGACAAGTACCAAGTATTGGGACCTACTCGTTACGAGTATAGCGAGTCCGAATACTTCAGTACTCACTCATCCCTAATCCTGACAGCTTCCCCAGCCCTTCCAAAATACCACCATGTACTCATAGTTACCATTATACCCTTCCTAATAAATCTTATTTATTATCTTTGTTATTTATTCATATGCCAAAAATTAAATACAGTGTTGGTGATATGCCAATCAGTTGGTGGCTAGTCATGGGGGCTGTGAGGAGCTGGTGATGAACTAATTACTTTCAGACTTATACAGCACGGAGCAATGGTTATATCAATATTATTTTTGTGCTTTATTAGAGATTTGCTTGCTTGTCAGTTTTAAGGACACTTGTCTGTACACAATTGGAAGGGGGGAAGAGTTTATAATAGAGGGTCATCCTGGTCAGCCTCCTTGGCTATGCACCTTTCTCACCTCCATTTTTCTTGCGTTTTTGGAAACCGCTGAATGATATAACATTCACTGGTGTTCAAAAACACTAGAAATATGCAGGTGAATAACACATGCAAAAACAGGGTAGTGGATATGTGGCGCCCCTGCGTTCAGGAGGCCACAGAAGGGAACTGCAGCCAGGCAGGTAGGACACTTGTTGCACACCAACACCCTCACAGCCCATATACCCACGTGCAGAAGGAGGTAACATCCAGCCCTGAGATTAGACACTCTATGAGATTGAGGGGTGGTGGATTCAGAGGAGTGGGTTGGGCACACCCGTAGTCAGGTGACTTGAGAGTATATAGGAAGGGGGAGGAGTGAAGGTGTTCAGTAGGCCAAGGTAGGCTGAGAAGCAAAGACTGAAGCTCACACGTCCTGTGAGAGTAAGGCCTAGGAGTGCAGAATCTGTACTGAGCCAGTGCGAGCCAGAGGAGAGAGAAAGCCCATCCGAAGCTGATACCACCAGGAGTGTGAGGGGACTGAGAAGGGACGGTGTAACCCGGGCCCTAGGAACGCAGCTGAAGCTACTGACTACAGGCGGAGTAGCCCTCCTATGATACCGAGAGGAACAGAGAGAAAGGAGCCTGGTAGAGCCTCAGGCTCGAGGACTGCTGGAGGCTGGGCTGAAGTAGAGTGTCGGCTCTAGAGGGGACCGTAGTTTACCCGGCATCCCCAAACAACACGACGGGGGGGCTGAGTTTCAGATTGAGATCCCTACCCAAAGGACAGGCAGCTCAGTGACAAACTAAGGACCCACAGGGGCCCGAGTCACCGCCATACTGTCCAGCGTTTCACACACACACCCGTGGAGACGGAGACCGTTATAGCCCGGAAAGGACACTGCAGATTGTGTGAGGGGTCACAGAGAGAGAGGAGCCTGGCTGCAGGGAGCAGAGGGAACCCGGAGAGGGAGAATGTGCCCGTGTACTTGAACTGTGTAAGAACTGTACTTGAACTGTAACTTGAAGAGCTGAGAGTAAAGCTTTGGAAAACCCTGGAACAGCTTCCCTTGTGTCTCTGCGTGAAAGCTATTCCCTCCATACAGGAATACAGCAAACCTCCACCTGCAGAGCCACAGCTACAGCCTGTCAGCACCAGCCAGGAGGAGAGATCCCTGCAGCGTCTGCCAAGTAAGTGTGCTACACACTTCACAATAGACTTAACCCTTACTGCCTTGGGGAACACAGTTCTACCCACTGGAACTATACCACCAAAGCTGCCATTACATCGTCCCCGGGGGTTCTGCAGCAGCGGCGGCCCCCATCACTGGCCGCATCAAGTGGGTGGCGTCACGACTGACATCCCTG
>JARQOC010000006.1:341794395-341864284 GCA_033576535.1 Allobates femoralis
TGGTAAAATGTACATTTTATGTGGCTAAATTTATGTAAATGTAGCCTGAAATTGTCTAAAATGTTCCATCTTTAAATCAAACACTATATGGGGTAATTTCAACGTCTGAGAAATCAATTTTGTGGAAACCCAGTTATGCAATATTCACACATGGCAGACTTTTTGCAAACATTTATGGGGAGTAATAAAAACCATACACGTGCTGCATAAACAGCTCCATTCTCAGGATTATTGATATCCATGCACATATTCTATTCATATAGTGTTACTATCTTAACCGCTCTCTCTATGCACATATTCTATTCATATAGTGTTACTATATTAACCGCGCGCTCTATACAAAGTTTTGGTTCCAATAATAAAACTTCTGTACTAATTCTCACATAAGGTGTAATGGGAACTTCTGCTTCAAGAGCTATTCATGTAAAACCAGAGAAGTCCTTTAAACCTTCTTGAAATAATGTAGGACTATGAGGATAAGCTAAAGTATTGGAAGAAACCCATGAGAACAATCAATACCTGTGAAATCACTGGCATATATAATGTATCCAGCATGCCACCAGGGGACCCAATGACTAAGCACATACAACTTTACCGAGATCTGGTACATTGATTTTTAGGACTGAGACTGCAAAAAGTATACTGATGAGCATCTCCCTCTAATATAGAAAAATGTGTGATTTAGGGAATGCTGCGTTTTAGGCAATGATGTCAGTAAAACTCTCATATGGGTGACAAAAAACTTTCCCAAATCTTCCTTTATGTATATCTACATGGCAATGGAGCAGTCATCTTGCCAGAACTGCTAAAAAGCTTGACAATTTAAGAGAGGATTATTGGGTCGTTCTCTGTTTTGTATCTACCGTCGTATCCACCCTTTCTTTGTATCCAAATAGACACATGACTGCTATGACTTGGGTAAAATGGCCACAGCAGCCTTTATTAAATGTTTACATACACAAAAACCTGGGGTCGCCCACCAAACTGGCGACCCCACCACCATATAAACAATGTAAATATTAAACAGGCTATGAACAGTTAATAGATCTGGTCCAGAGGCAAACCCCAACCAATTTTCGAGTTTCCCTGGCTGCACCGCACCAGCCCACAGGGAGGGGTATTAACACCACACGGTTAATAACCCTCTTCTTAGCGGGACCTACGCCCGCTAATTACATTGCTGCACCAGAAGCCACTATTCCCCAATAGTTACTTTACCAAAGGACATAACCAATTATCCAGCATCTGAACCAGACCTGTTCCCCGCTGCTGTGACGAAGGTTACATATATATAAATACCCGGAGTATATCCCACATACACGTACAATAATCCTGAACCATAGGAAACATAAAATGATTCCCAATGAGAGATGACCTTGACCCTGAGGGCTCAAATTCTACAAACATATATCCATATGCCAATTTACCAACACATATATTAATCATAACGATGGTGGGTTGCTGGGCTGTCAGTTCTTGATCCAGGAAGAGGGAGCACCAACCCCCACCCATCTCCTTTATACTCCTCCATACTCCGGCCCACTTTTTCCCCATGTAAGAGTGTGA
Source organism: Allobates femoralis (assembly GCA_033576535.1). Taxonomy (NCBI): domain Eukaryota; kingdom Metazoa; phylum Chordata; class Amphibia; order Anura; family Aromobatidae; genus Allobates; species Allobates femoralis. Next base: position 341,795,962 of record JARQOC010000006.1, read on the forward strand.
ACTGCAATAGCATTGGGAGAGCATTAGGACCCTACATTCCTCCTGCCTGGGCTGAAAATAGGGGCAGCTCAGGAAGCCACATGTGGAGAGAAGCTTAAGCAGACACGTGGGAAGGGGGATGGCAGAAAGAGGATCTGCTGAGAGAGATGCTGTGAGAGTAGGGATGGGTGAGTCTACTCACTAGGACTCGTTACTCGGCGAGTAGTAAGGGACTCGCAGGACTCGGTACTCTGCGAGTTTCCCAGCGATTACTCGCACAGTAACGAGTCCAATGCAAGTCAATGGCAATCCTAGTTTTGTCAGAGTTTACTTTTTCTCACTCGCTAGACTCGCTATATCACATCGCTATGTAGCTTGAATCTCCCCAAATCGTTTAAACAATCGCACCGCTTCACGGATACCCGCTGTCAGCAGCGAGTCTGAGCGAGTCTACGAATCCAAGTCTGAGCTAGTCTACGAATCCGAGTCCTGTATACTGTATTCGGGACTCGCGAATACAGAATCTGTTATGTTCCGACAAAGCTTCCGAGACAGCCTAGCATGTTAGGTCAGAAAACTTGTGAAGATGGACAAGCATGTTAGCCAATCATATTCAGTAATGCCACAGCCATGTTGGTTGTGGCAGGACTATGATTGGCTTCTGTCCATCGTGATGCCTATGTCATGTATGAGAGGCGAGGCTGTATATAAGCCTTGCCACTGCCATTTTCTCCACATTCCTGTGAGATCTGACCTAGAGCAGGGTGAGGTAGATGCTGGAGCAGATCATAGGGAGTGTCAGTCAGTGTAGGGAAACTTAAAAATTCCTTATATTTAACCCAAGCAGCTCTTGTGAGAGCTACCTGGAGGACAGAGGAGTACTGTGTAGAGGACTGTAGGCAGGCAGGCAGGCAGGGAGGAGCAGCCTTACAGTGCACACATGACCGACCTCATAGCTTAGCTTACTCATGCTGGATTCACATTTGCGTTCCCCTCCGCAGCCTTCTGCAGAAGGGATCCACAATGTGACCGCAGCGGCCGCGAGCTCCTATCGTTATAATGGGAGCGCACGGTGCTGCGCTTGACCACGCATGACCGTGCGCACCCATTCACTCCTATATGTGATCTGTGCGCAGGCGGATGCCTGCGTACAGATCACACAGTCTCGTCCGCACTAGGAATGCAACATGTCGCGTCCCTGGTGCGGACGAGACTGCGCACAGATCACATATAGGAGTGAATGGGTGCGCACGGTCATGCGCGGTCAAGCGCAGCACCGTGCGCTCCCATTATAAAGATAGGAGCTCGCGGCCGCTGCGGTCACATTGCGGATGCAGTCCGTAGAACGCTGCGGAGGGGAACGCAAATGTGAACCCAGCATCACTCAGCTGTCCTAATAGCTGAAGTCAGAGGCTTAGCTGAGGTACTATTTCCTATTTTTTTGCACCTGATAGATTTTGGGTCATAACAACCCCTTCAGCTTTATTTTCTCTGTGGCAGACCAGTGCGTTGCTGCTCTCCTACCTGAAAATAGCCTGCTTGTGCAAATACTTGTGCGCACTTAATAAATTTTGCAGGGACTAGTGTGCTGCTACACAGACACGAACACATTTCTTACTTAAGGTGCACTTTTAAAATATAACCTTTAATAAATATTTGTTAAAATAGCAAAAAAGTGTTCTCCCACACCTAGTGTCTATAAAACACACATTACAGACAGGGATGGGACAATATCCCTATTAAACCCTGTCTCTTGTTCTCTTGCTATCATATAATTTGGATAAAAACCACAGACATGGACACAGCAGCAAAAAACTGTTGCGAGTGGGGTTTCCAAAACGGCAATGCGAGCGCTTTCCAAGACATCTGCGATTTGTAAATCGCACATTACTCGCTATTACTCGCTTCCCCATTCATTAACATTGGACTCGCTAGACTCGCAACGAGTAGCGAGTCCTGGGCTCGGACTCGCTAGAGTCAAGCAATTCCGAGTAATTTAGGACTCACCCATCATTATGTGAGAGGTGAAAAGACTGAACTGTGATAAGGCTGCTACTGCTTTACAAGCGTCTCTGTGAAAGCTGTTGGTCTCTTGTCCTGATAAGAACTGTGCCCTGAGAAGCCTTTGTTGTGCTGGGCTAGAGACCTTGTGCTGAAAAAGCACAAGTCCCTGATGCAGTATTCAATCGCCCTGCAGGAGATATCAAATGAGGTGTGCTGCCTAGACCCCCAGGCCATTGGAGCATTTTGGGAGGTGCACCGGCTTCTTCGGGACCAGTTTGTCGCTGGGCTGGCTAATGGGCTTCTCCGTGATAAGTTGCAGGAGATGACCTGGACCACTCCTGAACTGATGTTCTGGAAAACATTTCTAGCTGCCTTTGAGAGGGAGGAGGAAACTCTACCCATGGTACAGAAGATTGTAAGCCATGTTCAAGTGGTGAAAAGCCTGGAGTCTGCGACTGACATCGAAGATTTGCAGCAGTGAGTCAAGCCCTAAGGACAGAGCTGAGAGAGCTTCTACTGGAAGTGGCCAAGGTCCAGAAGGAGGTATCTTCTCTTCCGGCAGGAAGCCTACCTGCTGTGTATGTCGACTGCAGTTCAATTCGGATGCCGGGGGTGGTTGGGAGTAATTAATCAGGGGGTGGGAATGTGGCGCCCCTCTGGCTAGGCCCCACAGGCAGGTATTGCAATCTGACAACTAAATGTGATATCTCTGTAAGTTGCTCGTTCAGGGCTTAACCTATAGAGTCTGTTTTTGCACACACCTAGGGCTAGGCCACTAGAGTAGAGGAGAATGGTAATTTAGTAAGTCCCAAAAGGAGGTGGAGCCTAGGGTAGAATTAGTGAGAGAGTGACAGTTGAGATTGAGATGGTGCTGGGAAGGCAGTCAGGAAGGACAGGCCTGACAGCACAGCCTACAGGAGGGAGCCCCATCTTTAAGTGGGACCCCAGGACAGAAGGCAACGGGCCAGGACTGGTTGGAGCCAGCTGGTCACGTTGAGGGAAACACCGGCAACGCGGGAAGCTGAGGTGGCCAGAAGTTTAACTCTGACCGCAGACCGACGAGCTGCAGGCCCCTAGTAACCGGGTTGCTGACAGCGCCACAAGGTACCTCGCCCCTCAGGACTAAGAACCGGTTCAGGACACTAGAGGAGAATGGCCACAGTTCTGGTGGTGGTGGGAGGCTTTGCTTACTTGGGCTTCCCATCCGGGCCGGTAAGGCACAGACCTTGCCTACTAGCTACAGACTGTAGGACTGGCGGAGAGCTCTGCGAGGGTGGTAAAGACTGGGAAGAGCGAAGTTAACCCTGGAAGACAAAGAGTAAACATCTAGAGACTCCATAAGGGGGAACTTGAGCCGGCAACATCCACCTGGTAAACCAAGCTGTACCGTGTTTTGTTTTATCATCAGCTGGTACCTAGTAAAGTGGAGTAAAACTTGAACTGGTCTCCGTTGAACTTGAACTGCATCACCAAATACTCTCAACATCCCCTCCTCACAACCCTGCTCCATTACAGCTGCCCTGAGGAAATAGCTCCACCTGTGGGGAGCTGTACCATTCTCTGCTGCACCCACCTTCACCTCAGCGGCCGGCTTGCAGCGCCAGTACCATTTTACCGGTGGCATTACGTCCCCTTGTAAATACTTCCTTCTCCCCCACCATCTAACTCAAATGATAACCAGGGCACGAAACCGGGTTCCCATCCACCTGTGACTCCCCATTCAAGTGAACAGCCCCCAGTGTCCGAGTACCCCAATTCCTGGCCACATCAGGAACGTCTAATGATGTTGAGTGGAGTGATATGCCCTTCCCTGAATCTACCAACCCTTCCCCTGTGGTAAATTTGCTGTCATGTGAAGAGAATCTTTAGAATGTGGTATGTACTTCTGAGGACAGGGAGGTAAGTCAGTTACCTGACTTGGATAACAGGTCACCAGAACTCAAACCTCAGTAGGGAGCAGTCGCGTTCGCTCCCTCTGATGAGTTTGCCGAAGTGGCTCCTGTCCCTCGGGGGCTGAGGCTGCTGGGGCTAGTCTCAGAAGAACTTCTCGGTCTATGGTGGAAATTCCACCTCAACGCTATGTACAGGATGACTTTGAGTGGGGAGGTATGTTGAGGGCGCCAACCTCTAGTGAGGTGGCATGTAAGAGTGTGAACTGTAATAGCATCGAGAGAGCATTAGGACCTCACAGTCTTCCTTCCTGGGCTGCAAACAGGGGCAGCTCAGGAAATCCCTTGTTGAGAAGAGCTTAAGAAGACACATGGGGAGGAGGAAGGCAGAAAGAGTCTACTGAAGAGACACTTTGAGAGGTGAAATTACAATACATCTAGGACCTTGCAAATTGGCCAATCAGGTGGCCTCTAGTGATCACGTAGTTGTGACGTGGCGCCATCTGATTGGCTGGTAGTGACAGGTCCTTGTCGGATGTCTTCTCTGCCGGTCCCGATGCAGGTGTTGGAAGGTGAGGATGTAAGTTTATTATTTTTTAACAACTTTTAATCACTTTTAGGCTACTTTCGCAGTGTATCTATAGATACACTGCGAAAGTATTAGGACTACTCGCTACTCCCGAGTACACATAAGTACTCAGAGAGTAGCAAGTAGCCCGAATACCGCTACTATTCGGCGAACACTGAATAGTATCGAGTATACTCGCTCAACCCTTATCCTATTATTATAATTTATTTATAGAGCACCATTGATTCCATGGTGCTGTAAAAGTTCAAGCAACAAGTCACTTATGGAGGGCAGTGTTCCGGACTCGTATAGCGAACCACCCGTCACAGCATATATGTCGCTCATAGGTTACAGTGTCCCCTCTATACAAGTCTCGGTTTGGATGCCCTCGCGGTAGGTGCGATTCCACATCACGACGCCCCACAAATACTTCGGTACTCACACCCTCCTCCCTTACGAATCCCCACCCGGTGGACAAGTTAAAGGTTCTTACCCGCCCGGTTTTACGGAATTGTTCAGGCAATGGAGGTTGGCGGCGGGCCGCGGCGCGGGCCTGCATGTTGGCTTGCAGTCGAATGTGCCACTCCTCCCTTCGGAAACGAGGTACCTCTTCGTCGGAGTGGTGCGGCGTGTGGATACAGTCACTACGGCGTGCTGGTTGTTGAACCGCTTGAGTTTGGTGGGCAGTCTGTAGAAAAGCCCGGTTCAACGGAACCGGAGAAGACGTTGTTGCGGCGGCACCCGACCAGTGCACCCGAGCTGATCGCCCGGCAGAAGGGTTCTTTGTGTCTCCCCAGGCGAACCCGGTGTAGAGGTCATCAGCTGGGCTGCAGATCTCGTCGTCATCCTCCTCGACCTCTCCTTCGATGACTACGTCGGGCTGCTCGGCTGACGGAGACGATGGAACAGAATCCTCTGGGTCGATGGGTGGCTGTGCTGCAAAGTTCTCCTCGGGGTCGTTGTGCAGGACTTCCAGGCTGCCTGCCTCTTCTTCTGTAGCAGCGGGAAGTGGTGTTTCGATCCCGGTCACCAGGTAGGCCTCGGTAATTGCAGAGGAGGCCTCCGGTTCAGGGGAGAAACAGGCGACAGTCTCAGTATTGTGGAAACTAGTCGCGGGTTCCGCAAATGGAACCAGGTATGTGTCAGCTTCTTCGTGGGAGCGTATTGGAAGCTCCGGCTCTGGAACGAGGTCGGCTGCGGGTTCAACCGCTGGAACGGGTCGAGTTGTGGCCTCCACAGGAATGATGCAGTCTATGGGCTCCGGTGACGAAGCAGGACAGGTGGTGGGCAACGGTGAGGCTGTTGAGAAGCTGACGATGTCGTCTGGGCCTGGAGAAGCTGTACCCGGTCGGCTCTGCTGCATCGCATGATGGAGTCTTCTGCCTAGGGTCGCACTCCAGCTGCGAATCGTCCATTCCACAGTCTCTATTAGTCGCACCCGGAGGTCTTGTAGAGCCTCTAGCCAGAAGTCGGGGCTGCCGTCTATAGTAAGGGCAGGACCCGGACCCGGTTGGCCTATGGCTGCTCTGGCCTCCACCTCGACCTCCCGCATCAGGTCTTGGAGTCTCATGCTGGCCATTCTCTTCTTCGGAGGGAAACCACACCCGTTCAACCAGTAAGCGTTCTGGTAGAGCTGGTGAAGAAGGTCTGTGACACTCCCATTTCCTCTGGGCTTTTGTAGTCCAATCGTGGGAAAAGTCTTTGGGGTCCGCCCCCATGGTTGATTCGAGCAAAGAGTTTGGCGCCTTTTGTCTTTAGCCCTCCCACGATGAGGGGGGGGTTGACTCACTCCTGGGCTTGCACGTGGCGGATTCTTGTGGCGGGAACGCCATCTTGGGCGCCATCTTGGCCCAATGGTGAAAAGGCGGGAAAGTTCTTTTAGGGCCGAACAAAGTCCAAGTTGTAGACAATAAAGTCATTTTTAAGCACATTATACCCGTTGGGTAACGGGCCTGCTCGTATCCTGTTCGTGACGCCATTTTCTGACTCACCGTGTCCGGGACTCCGGTTTAGACAGGCGATGCTTCCTTCCTCCTTGTCATGGGTGGACCGCGCCTGCCGGTAGTGGGGCCCGGTGTAGTGCAGATCAAAAGTTGAAGACATCTTGGTGGAACAGATTAAAGGGGTTTTAATTTATTCGTGACGCCACCTATGAGTAGTTCGGTAAGGACTACCGACGCTGCGGAACCTCCGGGGGATGGACAGCAGCAAGATGTTACGCTCCCCACAGGCTGAGCGGTGATCCCCGGAGGCTGGAGCTGCTTAAGATGTTGTGCGGCAGCTGCGGTTACCTTGTAGTGCGGACGGACAGTTCATAAGGAAGCACGGACGCAGAAAGTCTCTGCAACGGGTCTTTACTGTAACCAGCAGGCAGTACATGGTATACAGTTTAAGGGTAGTAGACCGGGTGGACTCAGCAGTGATGGTGTCCCTTAGAAATCCGTAGTATTCCTCCATTCTAACTAAGTAGTTGCCAGTGTCGCCCAGGAATACCAGGTCGGGTACGGGGAGGCTGCTTCAATGCCCTATCCATGATGTACGTTGTGGATGTTTTGGGGAGCCTTGGATCCTTCAGTGGGTACACCGCTGGTTAGACGACTGGAAGTTGGCTAGTGGTGGGGTGCTCCTTTGAAGCTGCTCCTCCACGTTTCTGGTTCGCGTAGCAGAGGTGAACTGCTGCCAGCTTCGGTACCAGTGAACCGGCTGTGAAGTGTGGGCACGGGAGCCTTTTGGGAACCCGTGTGAATAATGCCCAATCCCGGTTGGAAAGGCCTCAGGTGCTGACACCCGACCGGTGACGGCCCGGGGGCTGCACGGGGTGCGGAGCCCCGCTCCTCTCCAAGTTCAAGTCCTCAGACCTTGTTCTAGGTTGAGTTCTAGGTTCTCTCTCTAGATTATTGTCAGTTCTCCTACACACTACCCTAGCACTCCGCCCACCAGGACCTATGATTGGCCTATGATTCTAGGTGATGCATGCAGGGTTGGATTTCTAAATTAACCAGATCACTGCTGTGTCAGAGAATATTGCGGCTGCATTTATGGCTGCAATACCCTCTTGTGATGCACTCGTTGCGGGGCGCCACACATCCCTAACTCCTTTCATGTCTCGCTGTTGAAACTGGTGGTGCTTAATCGCTTTCATCCTTCCTCCGGCACTGTTCCACGGCCTCTCAGCTCTGAGGACGTCTTCGAAGTAAAAGACATCCTTGCCATGAAGATGAGCAGAGGCAAGACTCTCTTCTTGATTGACTGGGTTGGCTTTGGTCCTGAGGAGAGAACCTGGGAGCCACAGGAGAATATTAATGCGCCTTGTGTTCTGGAGAGATTCCTGGCGCACATTCAGCAGAGGGGGCATAGGGGCGGGGGTACTGTTAGGTCCCCTGGCACTACTACTATATCTACAAAAGAGGTGTCATTGGAGCTGTTGGACATAAACCTATACTAATTACACCACTAATATGCTGCTGACAGGTTCACTTTAACACTTGAATTTGATTTAAACTGTAGATCATTTTCTGAATATAGATTGCCATTATGCCCGAATTCCTGGCGTTCACTTAATTGGTTCATCGCATTTCCCCATTGTAGTTAATGACTCTTGTTAAGTATAAGGCATGTGATTTTGTTCCCTTTCGGGTGGTTTGCTGTTACTGACATCCCGGACTCACACTGCGGGATCAGGCCACATACACGTTCATTTAGCAGCAAACCACGAGCTGCCTCTTTTGCCTTATAGTGTCACATCATTAACCACACAGTACTTACAAAATGCTCCAATTACCCCTTGTGATATTAACGCAGTACCTAATGCACATCCTCTGCAAATATGAAGCTGCATCCATAAGTAAACTCCATAAATCCTGACATATTTATTGGTATTTAATAGGGAAGCAGAAATCTCCGCTTTAAGGTGTCCAGGCCTCAGAGCTTCGCGTTGTGCTACATTAACCCAATGCAATTCTATAAAAGTGATAGATAGACACAATTTTCTCTCCATTTCTCTTGCCTCCCCCCATATGATGAATGAGATGCCCCGCAAGCTGTTCTGTTATTTGGGAAATTCTCCAGGGATGGAAGTCCCAGCTGCCAGCGCCTCGAAGAGGCTGTATCTACTGGCAGGATAAAATATATCCTATATTCCATCCCAGAGGAAACATTAGCGGTGGCATAATAGCTTAGTATGGCTGCCAGAGTACAACTGTTTACATTACTGCAGTCTGGGTGGTTTATGTGTCCGCACCACAAGGGGTTCAGCCTAGGTTTATGTCTATATCAATGGGCCTTGTTAATAGGCGCAGTAAAAGATAATTACAAGAACATGCACAATCCAATGTAGTGGTAATGGGAATTAGAATATATTCTATGCAATTGCACGATTATGGGCTGTACATCCCTCTCAGAAATTCCCATCGTGCTTTTTCTATATTATATACGGTACTTATTCATTTCTTATCATTTATATGAAGGTAATACATATGTGAAGATATTTCGATACTTGACCATCTTATCCTATTTATTTTATCCAGAGTAGCCAAACAGTCCCGAATTTTAAATTAAAGAGATAGTGAGTAGATGGAACCAATTAGTAAACTTAGCCGATTAAATATTGATTAACTGCTCTTTTCTGCCTTCTTGATGTCCATCAGATCACTTTTTTGCATCCTTGCTCAGCATGTTGGGTTTTCCTGCTGCTTCAAAAACAAGTTTACTCTTTGACTGTTGAGCTGATTCTTGTGCGGTACAAAAAGGAGTAGAAGCCTCTCAAGCTCTTACATCAAGTGAAATAAATTTATATTCTACACATTATTAATACATTCTATATATATTTAAAATATGGTTTATTATATACATTTCTGTGTGTGCATATACTGTATATTTTTGGTGACACATTGAGGGGTATCGTGTTAGATGGGAGATATACTTCTCCCAGCAAGAGCCTCATGCATTAGTGAGAAGCAGGACAGGAGGTCAAGCATTAGCCTGAACCTTCTCTGATATTCCATGTTTTGGGGGCTATGCCCGGGTTGCACAACTGACGGAGTTAGGACAATAAAAATAGACAACTCTGACTCCTCAGTGTGTGATGGTGTGGCGCCTCTGCGACCAGGTGGCCACAAGAGGGAAGTGCAGCCAGGTAAGCAAGGTGGTTGAAAACACACCCACACCGCACAAACACCAACCCTACGCCTAGGACTCTAGGTTGGGCAAGGGTGGCGGGTGTAGCAAAGTAAGTGGAATGTAGGTGGACACTGACAAAGTGGGTAGAGAGACCAACACAATAAAAACCCAGGAACACATAGGGGTAGTGAGTCGGAGTTAGTAGAGAGAGAACAGAGAGACTTCCCAGGAGGTTCCGGGTTCCCTGGAGGCACAGAATCCTGAGAGGCACAGATCCTAGGAGAGAAAGCCCACTCCATAGCCTGGAGGTGACGGGAAGGAGAAAAAGACTTAAAGGAGACCCCACAGCTGAAGGAAGGTGGGAGGACAAGGGCCCGGCAGCCGCACACATCTAAGCTGGCCGGAGGCACCCTTAGAAAAGTGACTGACAGAAGGAGCCTGGTGTGCCAGAATATCTGAACCTGGGACACTGGAGGGCAAGGTCAATGCCAGAGAACCGGCTCGGAAGAAGTGACCGGTTATTCCAGACCCAAATCACGAGACACACCGGTGGGGAGCAGAAACTTTATGTGCTGCAGCCTAACTTTCCACCACGGACTAAGAACACAGTTGTCAAACTAGGACTGGTGACCCTGACTGCAAGGGAAATATATTCACCTGTGAGTCCGCGAGGACCAGACTGAACCCGTGGGTGAGGTACTATGTTAACACAGAGAGAGAGAGGCCTGAAAGGACGTTGAGGGAGAAACACAGAAACGCTACCTGAGCTGCACAGTTTGAGTTGCCCTGAGCAGTTTAAATTGTGTGAACTGTACTGAAAGGACTGTAAACTCTCAACGGTTGTCCAGGAAAGACCTAGAGTAAAGTATCCAGTAAGCTCACACTTGCCTGAGACTGTTCCTTTCCAGCACTACGTCCAGCACCAGGACAACCAGCACTGTGAGGAGCTGCAGCAGCAAAGTAAGTGACTTTGTACCCAGCACAAACCCTCACTGCGTCCCATCCTATACCACTTCACCTACCCTGGCAACCCTCAGCCCTACCCGAGGAGGGCTTACCATCCACACTGCCCCAAGTCACTGTCCCCAGCAGGAATAAGGCAGCGGTGGTTCTAATAACATACGTGGCATCACGACAAATCCCCTGTAATAACCCCCTTTTTGGACTGATCCCAGGCCACCGGACTGGGTTACGAAAACCGTGATACCCCAGAGAGACAGCACCGGCCGGGTTCCCGAGAACTCCATGGGAGCGCATCAATGGCGTTTTGGCTGGAAGGCTGAAGCAGGTTTTGTGGGAGCAATGTAATGGACTGACACGTCCAGGCCCTAACCTATGCTGTTTGACAGACTGGACTTCTGCTTTGCATTGCCTTCAGATGTAAGACTGTGTTTCTCTTTTGTGCTACCAGTGTGACACTGAGTTTAGGCCTCAAATCTTATGTGTGCCTCTTTACTGCGTACCTGCCATTGCCTACCACAGCTAATCTCCCACAATGTATATACTATATAAATATATATATATATATGTGTGAAAAAAGGGATTGCAGCACTCGTTATAGGATGTTTCTTTATGCCTTTATTGGCCTTCAGGCAAAGATGGTGATGTTCGGTCAGCCAAGTGACCTTCCTCACTTGGCTGACCGAAACGTCGCCATCTTTGCCTGAAGGCCAATGAAGGCATAAAGAAACATCCTATAACATGTGCTGCAGTCCCTTTTTTCATTTTTATGGTTTGTACATTGGCAATTGATTCCTGCCAAGGACTGATAAGCACCTAGCTATGCTATACTGAAGCGCTGCTCTAAAACCTTTTTCTACATCTATCTATCTATCTATCTATCTATCTATCTATCTATCTATCTATCTATCTATCTATCTATCTATCTACTAGAAAAACCAGTCCACCCACTTAGAAGTGGGACAGGGAGGACAAGGAGGGCAGGGATGTCAGCGTAGGACTCATCAGACCTGAGATCACCGTGTCGTGGTTGATGAGCAAGCAGACATTGGCCAATGTATGTACCAAGAACCTCAGAAAATAAAAAATAAGAATATTGAGTTTTTTTAAAAAACGTAAGTTTTTAATTTTTTTCCTCATATACCGTTTGTTAGCATGTGTGCATTATTGGTAGTAGCTGACTGCTGCAGACAAATTTTTTCTGGTTGTTTGATCCAGCGTCCCTGCTGGCACCAGTTCACACTGTGTCTTTGACTGCTGTGCAGTTTTTTCTGTTTTATGTCTAATATGTGGAGTTGCTGGCTCCATGTCTGCACTTAGCACCCTCATCGCCCACAGGTGGTTGATTTTGAGATGGTGTCCACCTACTTAGAAGTGGGACAGGGAGGACAAGGAGGACAGGGATGTCAGCGTAGGACTCATCAGACCTGAGGTCACCGTGTCGTGGTTGATGAGCAAGCAGATATTGGCCAATGTATGTACCAAGAACCTCAGAAAATAAAAAAAATAAGAATATTGAGTTTTTTTTTAAAAAAATGTAAGTTTTTAATTTTTTCCTCATATACCGCTTGTTAGCATGTGTGCATTATTGGTAGTAGCTGAGTGCTGCAGAGAATTTTTTTCTGGTTGTTTGATCCAGCGTCCCTGCTGGCACCAGTTCACACTGTGTCTTTGAGTGCTGTGCAGTTTTTTCTGTTATCTATCTATCTATCTATCTATCTATCTATCTATCTATCTATCTATCTATCTATCATATATGATTTAATAGAAAAATCGTCAGCACTACCAAATCAACAAGTACAGGTGCCCAACCTTGAAAGGCTCTGTCCAAACCTTAAAGGGATCCTGTCACCCCCAAAACACCTCATAAGGTATTAAAAGATGTCCCTAGAGCATATTAACACTTATCCTACACTCCTTTTGGCTCCTAAATGCATATAGTGAAAATGTATAAAAACGTTATTAAACTCACTCATTAGGTATGTTAATGAGTGGCTACTGTAAGCATAGTCACCCAGGCAGTCTCTCCCTCCTCATAATATCACGCCTTAATAGGCGTGATCTTCAACGCTGATTGAAATGCGCGCCTCCCTGCTCTCCTGTGTGTCGGCGTGGCTGCAGTGCGGCTGTATGATGCGAATCGCGTCATTTCCGGCTTCGGGTGACGTGGTACACCCGTGCCGCTCTGTTATGCCTCCAGCACGCATGCGCAGTGCGGGGCTTGAAGCTAACAGAGCGGCGCGGGTGTACCCACGTCACCCAAAGCCGGAAAATGACGCGATTCGCGTCATACAGCCGCACACTGCAGCCCGGGCGGCACAGAGGAGAGAGGGGAGGCGCGCATTTGAATCAGCATTCAAGATCACGCCTATTGAGGCGTGATATTATGAGGAGTGAGAGCCTGCCTGGGTGACTATGCTTACAGTAGCCACTCATTAACATCGCTAATGAGTGAGTTTACTAACGTTTTTATACATTTTCACTAGATGCATTTAGGAGCCAAAATCAGTGTAGGATAAGTGTTAATATGCTCTAGGGACATCTTTTAATATCTTATGAGGCGTTTTGGGGGTGATAGGATCCCTTTAAAGGCAGAGCAATCTGCTGAAACGTTGCCATGGATCAATAAATATCCACCTGATTTTCACATTGATTTGGAGTGCTGCCTGTTTTTTTCTTTTGGATATATATACTGTGTTCCAAATGTTCTTTTTTTCTGATTTTCCTAAATGGTCTGTGCAAATGACAGTCAGTGTAATAAAAGTCATCCCCCATTAAAGTATACATCGAATTTTATTGAAGAAACCTCCCAATGATAACAGTATAATCTTCAAAATGTAAAAAGAACTCTAAATGGACTGTTCCAAATTATTAGACACGGTAGAGTTTCTAGACATTTGATATGTTTGAAAGAACTGAAAATGGTGATTTGTTGAAATTGCAGCATAAGGAGGTCAGATTCACTGGAATAAAAAGCTATTTAACTCCAAAACATCCTATCAGGCCAAGTTACATGTTAACATAGGAACCCTTCTTTGATATCACCTTCACAAGTCTTGCATCCAATGAACTTGTGAGTTTCTGGAGAGTTTCTGCTTGTATTTCTTTGCATGATGTCAGAATAGCCTCCCAGAGCTGCTGTTTTGATGTGAACTGTCTCCCACCCTCATAGATCTTTTGCTTGATTATACTCCTAAGGTTCTCTATAGGGTTGAGGTCAGGGGACGATGGTGGCCACACCATGAGTTTATCTCCTTTTATGCCCATAGCAGCCAATGGCAGGGAGGTATTCTTTGCAGCATGAGATGGTGCATTGACATGCATGAAGATGATTTTGCTCCTGAAAGCACTTTTTTGCTTTTTGTACCATGGAAGAAAGTTCTCAGTTGGGAACTCTATATATAAGTTGCAGAGGTCATTTGCACACCTTCAGGAACCTTAAAGGGGCCTACCTGCTGTTTCCCAATGATTCCAGCCCAAAACATGACTCCTCCACCTCCTTGCTGACATTGCAGCCCTGTTGGGACATGGTGGCATCCTCCAACCATCCACTACTCTATTCATCTGGACCATCCAGGGTTGCTCGGCACTCATCAGTAAACAAGACTGTTTGAAAATTAGTCTTCATGTATATCTGGACCGACTGCAACTGTTTCTGCTTGTGAGCACTGTTTAGGGGTGGCCGAATAGTCGGTTTATGCACATAGCCTTTGAAGGATCCTACACCTTGAGGTTCGAGGGACTCCAGAGGCACCAGCAGCTTCAAATATCTGTTTGTTGGTTTGTATGGCCTTTTTAGCAGCTGCTCTCTTAATCTGATGAACTTGTCTGGCAGAAACCTTCCTCATTCTGCCTTTATCTGCTCGAACACATCTGTGCTCAGAATCAGTCACAAATCTCTTCACAATACGATGATCACGCAAACGTTTTCGTGCAATATCAAATGTTTTCATCCCTTGTCCAAGGCATTGCACTATTTGTTGCTTTTCGGCAGCAGAGACATCCTTTTTCTTTCCCATGTTACTTGAAAACTGTGGCTTGCATAATAATGTGGAACACCCAGTTTTCCTTTCATTGGGCTCACCTGCCAAACTAATTATCACAGATATCTGAGATCGATTTCAATGATCCAAAGAACCCTGAGACACAATACCTACGTTTCTAGCTTCTCCCCCACACTAAACCTTGCACTCCTCCCAGCAGGACCTGATTGGCCCTCTACCTCTAGTGTGTTGTGTGTTGTATGTGTGGCACCCCATGGGTTAATGTGCCACAATAACATCACATGGGTTCTCTCCCCCACTACACACTGACAAACACTACCACCTCTGGGCAATAGAGGGAGCACCTCCTGCTTCCATATATACTCTTGCCCATGAGGAAGAGCTCAGACCGTACAGCACGGTGTAGTGCTGTGAACAGCTCAGGAGAACTGAGAGCTTATGGAGAGCAGAGATAGCTCAGTGCAGATCTAGCAAGGGTCAGAGGAACAAGGAGAACGAAAGACAAAGGAACACGTCTGGGAGCTGGAGTGATACCATCACTTGCCCCAGAAGTACGCACAGAGAGACGGACACCGGATCCGGTACTGTGTCTGGCACCAACAGCACAGCGAATCCAGGAACAGTGGGATCTCTAGATGCCCCCTAGTACCAGAGTGAAGCAACACGGAGGGGTCAGTGCAGCATAGAGGACCCAAGTTGCCTAGCCAAGTGGTACCAGCAGCAAACAGAGAGAGACGTGAGGAATCCCAGCAGCTTAGCTTGAAGCAGCAGCTCAGGACACACACACAGTGCAGCACAAGGAAGCCAACGACCCGGACAGGGTGTGGGGAGAGAGCCCAGCTCCATTACAGACTCCGTGGACTATAATCTGCAATAATATCAGCAGTAAAGCTTTGGAAAACAACTTTGGAGTCTGTGTAGTGATTGCGACCTTTGCTCCAGATTCAGCACAGAGACAATTCCTCCCTGCAGATCCAGCCTGTCAGCTCTGCAGCATCAGGACAAGAAGGAAATTGCAGTGTCTACCAAATGTAAGTGTGTGTGTCCTCCAACTCTTCCCCACCATCTATAACCCCAATAGACTTTACCCTTTACTGCCCCGGGGGATACAGTTCTCCCCACTGGAACTATACCATCCCCGCTGCCATTCCATCACCCCCGGAGGTTCTGCAGCAGCGGCGGCCCCATTACTGGCCGCACCAAGTGGGTGGCGTCACCCGTGACAATATCCCTTGTAAATAATTCCCCTTTTATTGTGCTGAGTCAGGGACACGGTCCGGACCAGGCCACCAGTGACATCCCCAGCAGCAGATCGGTCCGGTACCGAGTACCCCACGTCCCTTGGGGCTCCACATATGGAGCTCTGGGTTTAACCATGTCATCACTGAGACGGAAGATATTACATCTTCAGTCAGGGATGCAATACCTTCCTGTGACGCACTCGTTGCGGGACACCACACAAACTCTGCCACCCGCCGCACTCCCACCACTACAATCCCCACCCTGCCGCACTCCTGCTGTCCGACATCCCAGCCGCCCGACAGCCCCACCACACCACTGCACCTGTCTTCACCCACCATGTTAGGAAACTCAGAGGCTCTGTCTGCGGCTTGTCTGTCCAGGAAGAGATGGGGTGCGGGCACCCTCTGGTGGCTACAGAGAGTGCCTCTCTACAAATGTGCTTTTGCACACACAGGCTGTAGACAGAGCCTCGGAATGTTCTACCGTGGAGGCTGTGTGGCCTCCAAAGAAATACCTCCCCACATCATGACAGACTAAACCGCACATGCTGGAGTATGTTGGAGGCAGCAGACTGTTCTCCATGGAGTCTCCAGACTCTATCATGTGTCATGTATGCTCAGTGTGAGCCTGCTCTTATCTGTGAAGAGCACAGGGCGCCAATATTGAATCTGCCATTCTTCATGTTCTCTAGCAAATGGTAATCACCCTGTACAATGTTGTACGGCAAGCACAACACCCACTTGTGGACGTTGGGCCTCATACAACCCTGATGAAGTCTGTTTCTAACTGTTTAAGCAGACACATGACTGTTAGTGGCCTGCTGAAGGTAATTTTGTAGGGCTCTGGCACTGCTCCTCCTATTCCTCCTTGCACAAAAGAGAAGGTAGCAGTCCTGCTGCTGGGTTTTTGCTCTTCTATGGCCCCTCCACATCTCCTGGTATCTGCTGCATGCTCTGGACACTGTGCCTACAGACACAGCTACCCTTCTTGGCGCAGCTTGCATTGATGTGCCATCCTGGATGAGCTGCACAACCTGAACAACTTCTATGGGTTGTAGACACCGCTTCATGATACCTCTAGGGGTGAGAGTAATGACAAAATGCAAAAGTGACCAAAACAACAGACAAAATGGTTGAAAACAGAGAAATGGTCTGTGATCACCACCTGCAGAACCTATCTCTTATAGGGGTGTCTTGCTAATTGCAATCATTTCTACCTGTTGTCTGTTCCATGTGCACAAAAGTAGGAGCAATTAATTCACAATCATTGTTGCTGGACAGGTTGGTTTCACAGAAGTGTGATTGACTTGTAGTTTTATTGTGGTGTTTAATTTTTCCCTTTATTTTTTTGACCAGTGTGTGAAAATGCAGATCAATCTGCAGACACCATGTTATAGAGCAGGGGGAGCTATGTACATAGTATACAGTTTAGTGTGAAAAGCTTCAGTATAACCTGTGATTTAATCATGTAAACCTCTGCTTTTCCTGTGATTTTTGGCCCAGAGGGCGGTACTATAATGGCCACTTTACACGTGGCTACATTTCTAGCTTATCCACAGGTAACTTACTGGCTGCAGTGAAATCATGGAGACATTATTCCATTTGTACACAGCAACAAGATAGAACCATGTCTCCATGATTTCACTGCAGCCAGTAAGTTACCTGTGGATAAGCTAGAAATGTAGCCGCGTGTAAAGTGGCCATAAGTGATTGACATCTATCTCAGTATGTACACTTGTGGCCCCTTTACACGCAGGTACAGGTAACAGGTTTTCCACAGGTAACTTACTGGCTGCAGTGAAATCATGGAGACATAGTTCCATTTGTACACAGCAACAAGATAGAACCATGTCTCCATGATTTCACTGCAGCCAGTAAGTTACCTGTGGAAAACCTGTTACCTGTAGCTGCGTGTAAAGGGGCCATTAGGGTCCCTTTACATGCCACCACTGGAAGGTAGCAACTTCCGGGCACTGGGGATAATTGTGCCTGTTGCCATGAAATTGCTACGAAATAGCGGCGTGTAAATAGGGCAGTTCCTCCCGGTGTCCTGCAGTTGACTCAGATACCTGTTGCTGAGCCGTGCTCATAAACCCAAGGCAACACAAAGGCACAATTGCCATGGTAGTGGCGTCTAAACGGGGTACAGGCATGGATGTTGCGTCGCCTAGTGAACTCCCAGGGGCATGCCACAGCGTCATGGAAACCACGCCCCATCAGCGATCATTGGTGGGGGCTACTGTGTTTCCATTGGCTGTCCCTTCACAGGGCGCCATATTTAAAGAGCTGACCATTCACACTACACAGTTGCAATGGCGTCATGTAATAGCCAGCCTTCCTGCGCAGGCTGGCCAATCATGACGCTATTGCGCTGTCCAATCAACGCTTTTGCATCATGGAATACACAACTCTGTCACGCCTATGTTCTTATGGCGCGAAATATGTACGCCCATATTCCTTTGTGGTAGCGGCGTGTGAAGTAGCGAAGGTATTCAACAGGAAGTAAGCCGCAGGATCTGTCGAAACTTCCGGGGAACAAAGATACCTTCAGTTGACAACGCAATGGTGGCGTCTATATGCGGCATCAGCGATCGGTATCCACCATTAAAAACGCGTGCGTGCACGTGCGGTGGATACCTGGTGCTAGGCACAGTGGCGGCGTGTAAAGGTACCTTTAGGGTACCTTTACACGCCGCGACGGCAGGCTGGATACATCGCGCTACAAGCTACAATTGTAGCTTGTAGCGTCCATATCGCCTGTAGTAGCGGCGTCTGAAGAGGCGACGCTACAGCCGGCGACAGATACATCTGTTTATGGTCTCTGCTCATAAACTTAAGGCAACATCGCCGATTGTAGCGAGCTGTATCGGCGTGTAAAGAAGCAACGGAAGGCAACTCTGGAACCCGGCGATGTGGCTGCCATGTATCTAAGGCGTGACACAGTCGCCATGTTACCGCGCCGCATCTGCGATCATTGGAGGTCGCTCCTGCTTTATGATTGGTAGTCGCAGCATAGGGCGGGATATTTAAGGAGCTGACCAGTCACACTACACAATTACTCGAGCGTGCTGTATTAACCAGCCTCCTGCGATGCCTGGCCAATCCTGATGATATTGCGCTGTCCTATCATCATACGGACGGCTCGTAATCCAAGATTGTTGCACGCCTATGTGCTATCCCTGCTGCACCAGGTCCGCCCATAGTAGCTTGTTGGAGCGGTGTGTAAACATGGTACGCTACGCTACAGCTGGCTACTTGAGACACCCGGCGATGTAGCTAGCTATAGATGTAGCGTGGCGTAGCGCACCTTGTCGCGGCGTGTAAAGAGGGTGCGTTGACCGTTTGTAGCCGTTTGAGCGTGCTCGTGCACGCGAAGTAGCGCGATGTATCCAGCCTGCCGTCGCGGCGTGTAAAGGTACCCTTAGGGGTACTTCACACACAGCAACATCACTACCGATGTTGCTGCAACGTCACAGGTTTTGCAAAGTTGCAGTGACCTCGCTAGCGAAGTCGCTGCGTGTGACATGCTGCAGCGACCAGCAATGAGCTCCCTGATCGCTGTGGAATGGCCAGGACCATTTTTTGGTCGTTGGTCTCCCGCTGTGAGGCATATATCGGTGTGTGTGATGCCCCTCTAATCCAATGTGTTCTTTGGTAACCAGGGTACACATCAGGGTACTAAGCACAGCGCGCTTTGATTAGTAACCCGATGTGTACCTTGGTTACCAGCGTTCTCCCGTTTACCCCAGCCTATCAGAATACAGTAGGGGGACCTCGACATTGTGGAAAAGAATACTTTATATTCTTTTCCACGATGTCAAGGTTGTTACACAGGTCGCTGGTCTCTCAGGAGATCTGCCTGTTTGACAGCTCACCAGCGACCACACAGTGATGTTCCAGCGATCCCGGCCATGTCGGATCATTGGTGGGATCGCTGGAACATCGCTACGTGTAACGGGGCCCTTAAACAAAGAAAGTTGTCAGTCACCGACTGGACTGAAAATACTGGACCACCTAAGAAAGACAAAACCTCAACTTTACATTTTTACACATTAGATTTATTAACCTTTGTACTGACCGATAGTACTGGAATTGTTAAATAATTACATTAGTCCCCAAAAATACAAATTGACTAAAACTTGTGCACACAGTATATACAGTAAAAATATTTGTATACATATCTAAAGATAGATATACAGTAGCCAGATAGATAAATAGATAGCTAGATAAATATAAAGTACACATGGTCCATGAAGGAAATGTCATGGAATTATGGAACTCACAGGATCCGTAGACATGTGAATATTATGTAAACGATAAAAAAATGGAAACAACATTTTATAATGTCTCGATTTAATGAGTATCTAGTATGAGCACCTCACACCTGATCTGCTACACATGAGGTTATTAATGGTTGTATGAGGAATACTCTGCCACACTGAATGCAATTTATCAAGATCTGCATTTGCAATTTTCAACCATGTACATCCCAGATGGGCTCAATGTGAGGGCCGGTTTACACATAACGATGTCCCAGTGACCCCACCAACGATGGGGGTCGCTGGGACATGGTTATCTGATTGCTGGTGAGCTGTCAAACTGGCAGACTCACCAGCAATCAGCGA
Organism: Allobates femoralis; assembly: GCA_033576535.1. Lineage (NCBI taxonomy): Eukaryota > Metazoa > Chordata > Amphibia > Anura > Aromobatidae > Allobates > Allobates femoralis. Next base: position 341,816,350 of record JARQOC010000006.1, read on the forward strand.
CCAGTGAGAACGCTGGTATCCAGGTTAAACAGCGGGTAACTAAGCAGAGCGCTCTGCTTAGTTACCCGCTGTTTACCCTGGTTACCAGCTCCCAGCGCCGCACAGCATACGCTGGGAGTTGGTTAAAAGGGGTAAACAGCGGGTAACTAAGCGCAGCGCTCTGCTTAGTTACCCGCTGTTTACCCTGGATACCAGCTCCCAGCGTGTGCTGTGCGGCACTGGGAGGTCAATGATTGTTGGTCTCTCACTTTCACACACGGCGATGCTGGCCGCCCAGCGGGAGACCAACGATCGAAAAATGGCGCTGGCCATTGTACTGATCGTTGCAGTATGTCACATAGCAACTTCGCTATGAGATCGCTGCAACGTCACAAGTTGCAGCTGTGGAGCTCACTTGGACGGGGTACTCGGTACCGGACCGGGGCACTGCTGGGAATGTCACGGCGGTCCTGGTCCGGACCGTGTCCCGGGTTCTCACAAGTAAAAGGGGTATTTACAGGGATTAGTTTGTCATGACGCCACCCACGGGTTGTGGTCAGTAATGGGACCACCGCTGCAGCGCAGCTCTGCCAGGAGGATGGAGGGATGGATGGGCTGCAGCTGGATGGATGAGCAAGCCGAGGGTCGGGCTGCTCCTCGCAGGGTAAAAGGTATGTAATGCACAGTTCAGTATACCTGGAATCAGACACGGAAACTGAAGCAGTGTTCACCGGGTTTACTCTCAAGTTCTTCAGTTCAACAGTTCACAGCAATTCACAGTACAGTTCAATTCACAACTCAGTTAACTCCAGACACTTGAACCCTCTGCAGCCAGGCTGTCGCTCTGAGACCCCTCAATCCTTCTATATGTCCTTTCAGGCTTGTTCTCTTTCTCTCTGTTCTCCCTGCGGATTGTATGGCGGCAGCTTGGCCCCTTGTATTTAGCTTCCCCCTATGTGTGTGGGCGGTAAGCCGGGTCCTCTTGGTTGCTGCTGAGCCTCCAACCCTGTAGTAGGAACTCCAACTTGGAATTAAAGCTCCCCTTCGGTTTGTCTGCGAAGCCGGTGTAAAACTTCAGTCCCCCTCAAAGCCGACACTCTAGTGTTAGCCTAGCCTGAAGTAACCCTATCTTTCAAAGTGTTACTATCCCGTGTGACTTCCAGTTACTTCTAGGGAATCTATCCCTTGATCTCTATCCGGTGATACCGGTCCGGTCTCTGTCCTCACACTCCCCTGCGATGCCGGGTATGGACGTGCTTTCTCTCCATGGATTTGTGTCTCTGTGGACTCTGCATCTCCAGGGAGCCCAACCCCACCGGGATGTGTCACTTTCTGCTGGTCTTTACCTCTCGGCTCACTCTGGCCTACTAACTCCTTCCTCCTCTTTTCCTCTATTTGTACTATCTGTCACCTGACCTTCCTTCCTTCCCACACACTTTCCTCTAAACCACACCACCCCTTGCCCGCCTAGAGTCCCGGGCTCTGGGTTGGGTGCTGTGTTCTAGTGGGTGTGTGTGTTGTGAGGTTGTTTGGTGCACAAACTGTCTATCTTCTGCCTGGCTGCAGTTCCCTATGTGGCAGCTCTCCGTCTCTACCTCTGCAACATTGAGGTCTTCCTGTCTCTATGTGCCGACATCCGATCATGTGACCGGCACAACACAGTGAAGACATCAGCTGCCTCCAGCCCACTTTAGAGGCGCTGCTCCCCCAGCACAGCCACCACAGCAGCCACACAGCCCCCGTATATCTGGACTATAAGACACACACCCCCAGTTTCCCCCAGAATTTGGGGGGAAAAAAGTGTATCTTAGGGTGCTTTCACATCTGCGTTTTTCGTAATTCGCAGCAGATGCGGTGAAAAAACCGCATCTGCCGCGTTTACCGCATAACCGTTCCACTTGCGGTGCGGTTGCGGTTTTTTCTATGCAAAGTATAGGCATACTTGCGGCAGGTGCGGCAAGTGCGGTTTTGCACTTGCGGCAGGTGCGGCCGCGAAAAAAACCGCAGTAAGCCGCGTTTTTTTTCGCGGCCGCACCTGCCGCAAGTGCAAAACCGCACTTGCCGCACCTGCCGCAAGTATGCCTATACTTTGCATAGAAAAAACTGCAACCGCGCCGCAAGTGGAACGGTTATGCGGTAAACGCGGCAGATGCGGTTTTTTCACCGCATCTGCCGCGAATTACGAAAAACGCAGATGTGAAAGCACCCTTAGGCCCCTTTCACATCAGCGGTAATCGCTGATCGCGGCAGTTGCGGTGAAAAAAATGCAACTGCCATGATTACCGCATAACGGCCGTACTTGCGGTTCACCTGTGGCAAGCCCCATGCAATGTCTATGGGGCTTGCGGCAGGTGCAGTAAGTGCGGCATAGTTGTGGTTTCGGCACTTGCGGCCGCGAAAAAAACGCGGTCAGCCGCGTTTTTTTCACGGCCGCATGTGCTGAAATCGCACTTGCCGCACACTTACCGCAAGCCCCATTGACATTGCATGGGGCTTGCCGCAAGTGCGGCCGTTATGCGGTAGCCACGGCAGTTGCGGTTTTTTCACCGCAACTGCCGCGATCAGCGATTACCGCTGATGTGAAAGGGGCCTTATAGCGCAAAAAATACGGTGTCTTGTGAACATAGGAAATGGGCAAAAAGGGTCAAATAAACAAATAATTGTCAAACCTACAGCTATTATGCTACGTTTTTGAGAATAATTATGGTGGGTTCTAAAACCCATGACTAGTGCGAACCTGTCCACCCCTACCAACTATATATATATACATTCAGGATCAAGCTGTTATAGCTTATTAATGCAGTATGGATTGTATGTACCGTATATACTCGTGTATAAGCCGACCCGTGTATAAGCCGACCCCCCTACTTTTGCCCCCAAAACCTGGGAAAATTTATTGACTCGTGTATAAGCCGAGGGTGGACCCCAGCACAGGTATACAGCCCCCAGCAGTGTGGTATACAGCAGCCTCCCCAGTGGTATATACAGGCCCCAGCAGTGTTACAGCAGCAGCCCCAGTGGTATATACAGCAGCAGCCCCAGTGGTAGTATACAGCAGCCCCAGAGGTATATACAGCAGCCCCAGTGGTAGTATACAGCAGCAGCCCCAGTGGTAGTATACAGCAGCAGCCCCAGTGGTAGTATACAGCAGCAGCCCCAGTGGTAGTATACACGCAGCCCCAGTAGTATATACAGCCCCAGTGGTAGTATATAGCCCCAGTGGTAGTATATATACAGCCCCAGTGGTAGTATATAGCCCCAGTGGTAGTATATAGCCCCAGTGGTAGTATATAGCCCCAGTAGTAGTATACAGCCCCAGTGGTAGTATATAGCCCCAGTGGTAGTATATATACAGCCCCAGTGGTAGTATACAGCCCCAGTGGTAGTATATAGCCCCAGTGGTAGTATACATACAGCCCCAGTGGTAGTATATAGCCCCAGTGGTAGTATATAGCCCCAGTAGTAGTATACAGCCCCAGTGGTAGTATATAGCCCCAGTGGTAGTATACATACAGCCCCAGTGGTAGTATATAGCCCCAATGGTAGTATATAGCCCCAGTAGTAGTATACAGCCCCAGTGGTAGTATATAGCCCCAGTGGTAGTATATAGCCCCAGTGGTAGTATACATACAGCCCCAATGGTAGTATATAGCCCCAATGGTAGTATATAGCCCCAGTAGTAGTATACAGCCCCAGTGGTAGTATATAGCCCCAGTGGTAGTATATATACAGCCCCAGTGGTAGTATATAGCCCAGTGGTAGTATATAGCCCCAGTGGTAGTATATAGCCCCAGTAGTAGTATACAGCCCCAGTGGTAGTATATAGCCCCAGTGGTAGTATATATACAGCCCCAGTGGTAGTATATAGCCCCAGTGGTAGTATATAGCCCCAGTGGTAGTATATAGCCCCAGTGGTAGTATACAGGGCCCCAGCAGGGCCCCCCTCATAATTTGGCGCCCCCACCTCAGTTTCTGGGCCCCCCCGCATGCAGCGCTGCACATATACATTACGTGTCTAGCAGCTGTTACCCTCCGGTGGCAGATCGCGGCTCCCGGCTCCGGGCTCCATCTTCCTCGCTGTCTTCCTGCTTTGTGACCGGCGCGATGACGTCATCGCGCCGGTCACATGACAACCAGGAAGACAGAGAGGAAGATGGAGCCCGGAGCCGGGAGCCGCGATCTGCCACCGGAGGGTAACAGCTGCTAGACACGTAATGTATATGTGCAGCGCTGCATGCGGGGGGGCCCAGAAACTGAGGTGGGGGCGCCAAACTTTGAGGGGGGCCGTATGACTCGCATATAAGCCGAGGGGGGGACTTTTCAGCCCAATTTTTGGGCTGAAAAACTCGGCTTATACGCGAGTATATACGGTACTTTAAAGAAAAATGTGATTTTAGACTGTACTGTTTCCTCAGTTTAGTTAGAGAGACTATGAAGTGACTAGACTACGGAGTATGCACAAACCCAGTGAAGTGGGACGGTTTTGTAGCGCAGAGGCTGCTGAGGGACACCTGCTGAAAAGATAAAAGGATCTAACATCTAGTACAATCAAATCCTTCCTTCATAGGACAAAGCCTGTGGGGGTAGCACACTTTATGGAGGAAATGAAATTTCTTCAGTACAAAAAACGATAAGTCTGGAATCTCAATATCCCACATGAAATGAAGAGAAGAAAAATAATCTCCCTTCTCAATTAATTTAAGGCCACCATAATTGATTTTCACATTCTTGGACAGATATCTATATTTTGCAAAAATATATTCAACCAAAATACTCAGAAGCCTTTCTAATCAAATTCCTGTATATATATATACAGTGCCTTGTGAAAATATTCACCCCTTGGCATTTTTCATGTTTTGCTACCTCACAAACTTAAATGTCACTGTTTTTGTTTGAGGGTTTGAATCAGTTCACAGGTAAACACAGTCCCTGCATCCACCCAGCTTAGCCACAGACCCTCAACAAGTCTTTTTTTCAAAAGTGAAATCCCATACCCTCAGAACATTTTCGTAGCCCTAAAGACATCAACTCCTTCCTTATTTTAACATTTCCCCTGTTTTTTGCAAGTCTGTCAAATAAATCTTGTTCCTAATTCCATTATCAGAGAAAGAAAGGGCGCTCACTCATTGTTGTAGAATAGTTCACTTTTTATTCCGGTGCCATTACATAAGTGGCAGGGGGGATTGAGGCGCCTCACACTCCCCTCCCTGCCTCCTATGTAATGGCATCAGAGAAAAAAAGTGATCTACTGCACAACAATGAGTGAGCGCCCTTTCTTTCTCTGACAATGGAATTAGTATTTTTGCCTTCGTCTAAGTGAGCACACCCTAGGGCACCCGCATTTTGCCTGACAGCTTGACTTTCAACAAAGGTGAACAGTCTCATAACCCTTAGTAGTGCCCGGCCATAATCCCTATTGCAGCTGTTCTCCCCTCACTCCCTGCACTCTGCACCCATCCTACCCTCACTCCTCATACTGTGTCCACAGCCATTCCCTCAACTCCCCTTTTGAAGTTGGAATTCGGTTATGTTCGCTGAACATGTGTATGCTTGCCAACTTGTTCACCAAACAGTTCGCCAAACTTCCAAACCCCATAATGTGAGGCAAAATCAAGGGCATAGAAAACCCCTTCTAAAGGGTCCAAAAGCTGAAAAAAACAGCTCAAATTAGAGCAGACACCAGGGAAAATGCCATATATTCCTCAGAATTAACGTTTTTATCATGCTGCATTATGGATGCATGGGACAAGGCCTGACCTAGCACTTCTAGCTTTAGGTGTAGGCATGGTGCTCAGAGAACCCTGCTAAATTCATGAAACACACAACAAAGACACCCCAAGAAAAGTATCTACATTTCAAAAAATTTGGGCCAGATGCCACCAAAGTGGCCTCAGTTGATCCAGACTAAAATTGTAGAATTGCACAGCCTGCACTGGGTTTAGGACAGGGCCTGACCTAGCATTTCTAGGTTAAAGATTGATCGGGAACAGGCGGATGAGTGACAGGTGTAGAACTGTTGGGCAGCATGCCCTCAAATCTCATGCAAGAGCTCCAATAAAAGTTATGCAACTCAGGTGGCACAAGTATAAGTGTCATGGACTACTATAGTAAGAAGAATTCAGGTGGGTCAGTGACCTGTATAGGCCCAGTGGGCAGGGGGCCCTAAAACATCATGCAACTCCTCCAGTCCAGTCAATTTTATGCTCCACCACAGTAAGGTGGCACAACTATAATTTTCATGGAATATTACCTAAAGAATTATTTAGCTGGGTCAGTGACCTGTATAGACCCAGTGGGTAAGGGGAACAAAAAAAAAACATGCAACTGCTTCAGTCCATTTTATGCCCCACCACACTCAGGTGGCACAAGTATCAGCTTTATGGATTACTAAAAGTAGAAAAGATTCAGGTGGATCAATGACCTGTATAAGCCTAGTCAGCCCTCAAACCTCATGCAAATGCTCCAATTTTATGCTCTGCCACCCTCATGTCTCACAAGTATCAGTTTTGTGGAGTATTACAGGAAGAAGGATTCAGGTGGGTCAAAGAAAAGGCCTAAATTCATGGAACAGACAAGGAGACCCCAAAAAGAGTCTCTACATTTAAAAAAATTAGGGCCAGATACCACAAAAGTGGCATCAATTTTACCCATAATAAAAATTGGAGAAAGGCACAGCCTGCATGCATGGCACAGGGTCTGGAACAGGGCCTGGACTAGCATTTCAAGGTTAAACATTTATTAGTAATGGGGATGAGTGACATGTTTAGGGATCGTACTCACAGAGCCTTACTAAATTCAGGAAACAGGCAAGGAGACTTCAAAAAGAGTATCTACATTTCAAAAAATTAGGACCAGAAATCAATTGACACAGAATAAAAATTGGAGAATGGTGCAATCTGCATGCATGGCACAGGCTCTGGAACAGGGCCTGGACTAGCATTTCAAGGTTAAACATTCATTAGTAACAGGGGGATGAGTGACACGTGTAGGTATTGTACTCACAGGGCACTGCTAAATTCAGGAAACAGACATGCAGACCCCAAAAAGAGTCTCCATATTTAAGAAAAAAATTAGGGCCAGATACCACCAAAGTGGCATCAATTGACAAAAAATAAAAATTGGACAATGGCGAGATCAGTGCAGCACACTGAAAAGTACATCGCCTAGTTTGCGCAGTTTGCCACTGGGGTGAAAAAGTCCTTGGAGATTCATGACTTGTTCATCTTGATGAAAGTTAGGCGGTCTACACTTTCAGGAGACAGCCAGATGCACTTACACATGAGGACACAACCAGCAGTGCTGAAGACACACTCTAAGACAGGGGTCTCAAACACGCGGCCCGAGGGCCGCATGCGGCCCCTGAGGCTTCACAATGCGGCCCGCGGCACCTTGGACAACTTAATGATGCATCACCTCAGTGCAGGGAGTTAGTGCGGCACTAACAAGCTCTGTTGCTCAGCAAGATCAATGCAAGCTGCCAGCCAATAAGAGGTCCGCACCTGATGTGAATATGACGTCACCTACGGGCCTCTGGCTGATAGATAGCATTGATCTTGCTGAGCAACAGACTTTGTCTAAGCGGTGGCTGGAGGAAGTCATAGCACAGCGGAGGCTGGAAGTCAGCACAGCGGGAACCGTGGCGGTCCCCTGCACTGGAGCGATGCATCATTAAAGTGAGAAAAGTGTGAATGTGTGTGAGAGGGTCAGTGTGTAAGGGTATGAGTATGTGAGTGAGGATGTGTGTATAAGAAAGTGTGTATGAGGTGTGTGTGAGTTTCAGTGTGTGTATGAGAGGATATGGACATCACTACAAAAGGGAACCGGGATGAGTGACATCATTACTAAAGGGGATCAGGATGGGGACATCACTACTAAAGGGGATTAGGATGGGGATATCACTACAAAAGGGGATTGGGATGGGGGCATCACTACAAAAGGGGATCGGAATGGGGGACATCACTACAAAAGGGGACCAGAATGGGAGACATCACTAGAAAAGGGGATCAGGATGGGGACATCGCTACAAAAAGGGATCAGGATGGGGGACATCACTACAAAATGGGACCAGAATGGGAAACATCACTAGAAAAGGGGATCAGGATGGGAACATCACTAGAAAAGGGGATCAGGTTGGGGAACATCACTAGCAAAGGCGATCAGGATGGGGAACATCAGTAGAAAAGGGGATCAGGATGGGGGACATCAGTAGAAAAAGGGATCAGGATGGGGGACATCAGTAGAAAAGGACATTAATACAGGATGGGAACATTACTACAAGAAGGGGAGCAGGATTTGTACTTTACTACATTGAGCAAAAAATGTTGGTATTACTAAAAATATCACTTAGTCCTACATGGGATGCAGCCCCCCGATATAAATGCTTTTGTATGTGCGGCCCACCAACCCAGCCAAGTTTGAGACCCCTGCTCTAAGAGAAGACTGGATGCCATGTATGACAAAACCTTCAAGGCGTGGCTGGTGAGCTCACGCCACTCCTCCATTTATAAAGCCCAAAATGAAAAAGAGTCCAACCCCCCCCTGATGAAAAGGATATCGAGGGGGGCGTGGCCTGGGCATGGCGGTGTGAAGATGCACTTTCTGTGTGCTCCGCAGACCCGAGGGAGAATACCCACATTCCCGCTATTATAACCGCCAGATGTCACGGAGGAAGAAACCGGAGGAGCTGTCTGTACCCCCGCAGCAGCCAGGGAAGATGAAGCCGGAGGCAGCCATCGCCAAGATGTTTGGAGGAGCAGGAGGGAAAGCGCGCGCGCCTGTAATGGCGGCCGGAGCAAGTCTGAAACAGTCTTCTCCCCAGTCCCAGCCGCAGCCACAGAGAAGCCCTAAATCCCGGGGCTCGGGTAGCAGCCCCTTGATACCGGGAGGAACAAAAGCGGCAGGTAAAAGAGACCCACCGCCTATGTCCCAGATGGTGAGTACCCACGGCCCTGTGGAGGAGGAGGTGAGGGAAGATGGCGGCGGAGAAGGAGCTGTAAGCAGTGCAGGCAGTACTGCGGGGATGGCCCCATCACACACACAGTCCAGCACTTCTCAGACTGACATGCAGGCCATCAAAGATATGTTTGCTGCGCTCACAACAAGACAGGACATAGACACCATGTTGACACGGATGGAAGCCTCACAGGAGAGAGCACTGGGGGTGATTAAGGAGGACATTGACGATCTCAAACTAAAGGCCTCCAAGGCTGAGGTTTTCATGGACACTATGGAAGCTAGAGTGGCTGCATTAGAAAGGGAGACTGTGCGGTCCCATTCTCACACTGTGGCCTTCATTTTACAAGCTGATGACCACGAGAATAGGGAACGCAGAAGCAATGTGAGACTAAAAGGGATCCCTGAATCAGTTACAACCGAGACTCTATTGGACACTGTTTTCTCCATATTTAATGAAGTGACCCAACAGCCACAGGAAACTACATATAAAGTGGACAGAGTGCACAGAGTGTCTCGACCTGGCCCCATAGACCCGACTAATCCCAGGGACGTGCTCTGTAAGCTACATAATTACACGGATAAAGAGAGCATACTTAGAACGGCCTGGTCGCATGGCGAGGTGACAATTGATGACTCATCAGTTAGTTTATACCCGGATGTATCTGGCCTCACTTTATACCTACGACGTCAGCTGAGACCTCTGCTCACTAAGATAAAAGAAGTAGGCGCCTCCTACAGATGGGGACACCCGTTTCACTTGGTCGTCCGCAAGGGCACTAAACTGTTTTATCTTTGGCAGAAGGAAGAACTGGAGGATCTATTTACCTTTCTGGATATACCCCAGGGCCGGACTGGGACCAAAAAGCAGCCCTGGAGAAAAAACCCTGCCAGCCCACATACTATATCACCCATCAGCCCCGATCAGTGAATTTTGCTTTTACGCTGTAAAAAATTGCCGCAGCTGCCGTCCCTAAGAATTGGGCCAAATGGCCACTCACCTCCAGAACTCTCCATCCTTCTGCACTCCCCATCCTCCATCCTCCTGCACTCCCCATCCTCCTGCACTTCCCATCTTCCTGCACCCTCCATCCCCCTGCACTTCCCATCCTCCTGCACCCTCCATCCCCCTGCACCCTCCATCCCCCTGCACCCTCCATCCCCCTGCACCCTCCATCCTCCTGCACCCTCCATCCTCCTGCACCCTCCATCCTCCTGCACCCTCCATCCTCCTGCACCCTCCATCCTCCTGCACTCCCCATCCACCTGCGCGCTCCATCCTTCTGTGTGCTCCATCCTCCTGCGCTCTCCATCCTCTTGCGCTCTCCATCCTCCTGCACTCCCCATCCACCATCCTCCTGCACCCTCCATCCTCCTGCACCCTCCATCCTCCTGCACCCTCCATCCTCCTGCACCCTCCATCCTCCTGCACTCCCCATCCACCCGCGCACTCCATCCTTCTGTGTGCTCCATCCTCCTGCGCTCTCCATCCTCTTGCGCTCTCCATCCTCCTGCACTCCCCATCCACCATCCTCCAGCACCCTCCATCCTCCTGCACGCTCCATCCACCTGCGCTCTCCATCCTCTTGCATTCCATGTCCTCCGTCCTCCTGCACTCCCCATCCTCCTGCAGTCCCCATTCTTCTGCGCTCTCCATCCTCCTGCGCTCTCTATCCTCCATCCTCCTGCGCTCTCCATCCTCCATCCTCCTGCACTCTCCATCCTCTTGCGCTCTCCATCCTCCTGCACTCCCCATCCACCATCCTCCAGCACCCTCCATCCTCCTGCACGCTCCATCCACCTGCGCTCTCCATCCTCTTGCATTCCATGTCCTCCGTCCTCCTGCACTCCCCATCCTCCTGCAGTCCCCATTCTTCTGCGCTCTTCATCCTCCTGCGCTCTCTATCCTCCATCCTCCTGCGCTCTCCATCCTCCATCCACCTGCACGCTCCATCCACCTGCGCTCTCCATCCTCTTGCATTCCATGTCCTCCGTCCTCCTGCACTTCCCATCCTCCTGCAGTCCCCATTTTTCTGCGCTCTCCATCCTCCTGCGCTCTCCATCCTCCATCCTCCTGTGCTGTCCATCCTCTATCCTCCTGCACTCCCTATCCTCTATTCCCTGCAGTTTCCATCCTCTATTCCCTACAGTTTCCATCCTCTATCCCTTGCAGATCCCATCCTCTGTCCCCTGCAGATCCCATCCTCTGTCCCCTGCAGATCCCATCCTCTGTCCCCTGCAGATCCCATCCTCTGTCCCCTGCAGATCCCATCCTCTGTCCCACTGCAGATTCCATCCTCTGTCCCCCTGCAGATTCCATCCTCTGTCCCCCTGCAGATTCCATCCTCTGTCCCCCTGCAGATTCCATCCTCTGTCCCCCTGCAGATTCCATCCTCTGTCCCCCTGCAGATTCCATCCTCTGTCCCCCTGCAGATTCCATCCTCTGTCCCCCTGCAGATTCCATCCTCTGTCCCCCTGCAGATTCCATCCTCTGTCCCCTGCAGATTCCATCCTCTGTCCCCCTGCAGATTCCATCCTCTGTCCCCCTGCAGATTCCATCCTCTGTCCCCCTGCAGATTCCATCCTCTTTCCCCCTGCAGATTCCATCCTCTGTCCCCCTGCAGATTCCATCCTCTGTCCCCCTGCAGATTCCATCCTCTGTCCCCTGCAGATTCCATCCTCTGTCCCCTGCAGATTCCATCCTCTGTCCCCCTGCAGATTCCATCCTCTGTCCCCTTGCAGATTCCATCCTCTGTCCCCCTGCAGATCCCATCCTCTGTCCCCTGCAGATTCCATCCTCTGTCCCCTTGCAGATTCCATCCTCTGTCCCCCTACAGTTTCCATCCACTGTCCCCTGCAGTTTCCATCCTCCAGACTCCCTGTATCCTTCATCCCCGTGCACAGCCTGCCACCCTCTCCACCCCTCTCACACACACCTCTTCTTGAAGGACCGGGGGGGCCGTTGCACATTCACCGCGGCCGCTGGGTGCGTCTGCTGTAAGGAGGAGGTGAGGAGGGGCGGGCAGAGCTGCAAGACAGGAAGTCCCGTCCTCCCTCCTCTCCGGCCGACACGGCGGCCGGCTGCCAGCACGCGGGGCCCCCCCAGGGAGTGGACAATGGGCCCCTCATGTCGGGGGGGCCCGGGGTGCTCGATCCCCCTGCCCCCCCCCGCTAGCTACGCTACTGATATATTTCATATGTATACACATATTCATATGTACACACACAGTGTGTATATATATATATACATATATATATATATATACATACACACATCCGTATGTACACACATTTACAGTACATACACACACATTATTATGCATAGACAAGGAGGGGGACACAGGGTGTTATCAGTGCTGTTCTGCTGCCCAAGTCACAGTTATCTGTCCAGTACATTTCTCTGTGGTCGGTCACTGTCTGTGGGATTGATGGGATTTATAGCAGCTGGTTGAGATTCCACAGATCGGGCAGTGAAAGTTCAATCAGTTGTCATAAATCCTCTTTGCCTCAGACGGAGACCGCAGCCACAAGACACAATCCTGACATCAAACTGGGCAGAAACCTTCTGCCCAGGAGGCAAAATATCTCCTCTTACCGCCCAGGATGAGCTCAGCCCGCACAGATGAAGTCGGCCAGGAAGGAGAGGCATGTGAAGGAGCCCTGCAGCAGCCGACAGTGTAGGAAGTGCAGGCCCCGGGCTCCCGGTCACCAGGTTGTACAGCAGGGTCAGGGAGCAGGGAGGCATCCTGCAGCTGGAGCCGCTGAGGAGTGGAGGAGCTGTCACACTCCTCCTCAAAGAAGCGGCTGCAGGAACACAGCCGGAAGGAAGCTTCCTGCCGCCGGAAACACCTCTGCGTCTGCTGTGCAGCTCCCTGGCTGTGCCCGGCCGGCGGCCGCATAAAGACTTAAAGGTTCCGCAGGCGACCTCTTAAAGGTACAGAGCGGCCGCAATGGCCCAATTTCCCTTCAGCCCACCGGGAGAACTCCCGATATGACCTATGGCCAGTCCGGGCCTGATATACCCCCTATTGTGCTCCCTGACTGGCTTTCTCTTGAAAACCTTCAGAAATTTTTGTCCACTAGACGAGGATCAGTTCAGACACGGGAAAGCCGACGAAGGAGGAGAAGGGCTTCAGAGACTAACCGGGGACAGATAACCTCCCAAACCACCAGCCCGAGAAGGAGACGGCGAAGTGACTCATGTGCTTCCTCCACCACCTGAGCATTGATTCCTCATGAGACCTCTAAATGGCATGTTATTTTACGTGAGGAAACATACCCACTCTTTTCCTCGGTGGGCTGCTTCCTCTTCCCGCTATCAAGAGATGTTGTCATTTGAGATGATCTTAGACTGTCTGGAACGGACGGGCACGATAAGTGACCTTTCTGGTGAATGCCTCTGTTACACAGACGCTGAACTGATTTTTGACATTTTCTCTCCCTACTTTGAGCTTAGCATTAATGTTTGATTACGTTATTGTCTTTATTTTTCTATTCTTTATTTTTCTATTTTAGGTTTTTCTCATTGCGGGAATGTGGGTTCTTGCTAATTCTAACAGTCGTATATTCCCAGAGTCTTTAATGTAGTGCTGTACATGAATATTTGTATATAGTTTAAACAGGGGATGTACGACAAATGATATAGATAAGAAGCGTCTCGGGTCTGCGGCATACCGATCCTTGGTCTGTCGCGATCCCTACGGCCCCCTCTGTTTTCCTCTCGAGGGGTCCGTACTTGCTGGCTTGCCGGCAAAGACTGCTATAGTCACTGTTTCTTTAGTTCTTATATACAACTTTCCCTGTTTCTATATCTCGGCTTTCTTCTCTCATTCCCCTTTTTTTTTCTCTCCGTTTTCTGATCTTCCTTCTTCTTTCTTCCTTTCACTCTTCCCTCCCTTCTCTTCTGCCTTTCCCTCTTTCCCCCGAGAGGTTGAGGTGAGATGGCGCATTCACATATATCTGAGATCCGCGTGGGTTCACTAAATGTACAAGGTCTCCATAGTGCTGGTAAACGTTCTATTTTATTTAATTACCTGAAATCTAACAAAATCCATGTCGCCTTCCTCCAGGAGACTCACATGTCCACAGCCAAGCCATATAAGCTTTCGGACCACTCGTACCCGCTGGCATATCACAGCCTATCCAATGTCTCCCATTCGTCCGGGACTAGCATTGTCATCTCCAGATCGATTCCATGGGAACTTCAAGATTCTTACAGTGGTGGAGAGGGCCGACTTCTCTTGGTGAAGGGTAAGATTGCATCTAATGTATATACGTTCGCCTCGCTGTACCTCCCTAATACCGGTCAAATTTCCATGCTTCTACAGTTTCTGGAAAAGATGGATGAGTTTGCTGAGGGCACTTTAGTTCTAGGGGGTGACTTTAATGTTGTTTTAGACCATGCCTTAGATACTTCGCACAGTAGGACCTCGCTTTCTAAGATAAACAATAAACGCTTACATAAAGCCCTTCATGACCACCAACTGATAGACGTCTGGCGTATACTCTCCCCCTCTGCACGTGACTATACATTTTACTCTCCTGTCCACGACATGTACTCTCGACTTGATTTTTTCCTTATAAGACAAGCTGATCTGATTTATCTAACTGACGCCTCTATTGCCCCGATCTCGTTTTCTGACCATGCACTTGTGACGGTCTCCCTTGCTCTGTCCTCCAGGATCCCGAGACAGTGGCAGTGGAAGCTTAACGCCGCCCTGTTGGAAGATCCGGAGGTACGAGCCGAGGTGACCAATACGCTAAGTGACTATTTTGACCTCAATGTCTCTCCAGATGTTTCACCGGTGGTGACATGGCAAGCACACAAATGTGTGGTACGGGGGATCTTGATAAAACATGGAGCTAGATTGAAAAGGGCAAGAGACGCAGAAACTTTCGCACTTATGGGAAAATTAAGGGACCTTGAGACGAGACACAAACGAAGCACATCTTCAGAATTAGGAAAGGAGCTCCTCAGAGTTAGAGAGGCTCTACGTACAGTTTTGCTTACCAAGGCAAAAGGGGTACTATCTCGATGTCGTCGACATTTCTACGAACATGGCAATAAGGCAGGTAGGTCACTGGCTAGAGCCTCTAGAGCTCAAAGAACAGCCACATATGTCCCAGAGATAGAGCACCCCGTCACGTCCAAGCGGTCTTAACTCCCTCAAGATATAGCAGAAGCGTTTAGAGCATATTATTCAACCCTTTACAATTTAGACAACACGAGATCATCGTCGGCCCTGGTTACCCTGAAGTCACGCATTAAGACATATATCGAGTCTTCCGGTATGCCAAAATTGTCGAACGTTGCAGCGTGCTCTTTAGAGGCCCCTATCACAGCTCAGGACATTGCCCTAGCCATTGCTCAGACCCCATCAGGTAAAGCACCGGGCCCTGACGGGTATACGGTAGGATACTATAAGAAGCTAAAAGAAACTCTCCTACCACATATGTGTACATTCTTCAATGCAATGTCCCAGACCAGTTCTCCCCCTAAGGGCACTCTGCGGGCCACGATAGCGGTTATACCCAAATCAGGAAAGGATCCTCTGCTGCCGACAAGTTACCGCCCAATATCTTTACTTAATGTAGATATTAAGATTTTCGCAAAGATTCTGGCAGATAGACTCTCCCCGTTTATCCCGGGCCTGATACATCCAGATCAAGCGGGATTTGTCCCCGGACGTGAGGCTCGGGACGACACCACTAAAGCGATAAATTTGATCCAGACTGCCAAGATGTCAAAGATTCCGCTGATGTGCCTATCCACCGATGCGGAGAAGGCGTTTGACCGCGTTCATTGGTCCTTTATTGAATCAACGCTTTCCCACATCGGTCTGGGTAACCAGATGCTGGACTGGATACTTTCCCTATATTCGATCCCATCAGCGAGAGTGCGAGTCAACGGGCTTCTCTCTGAGCCGTTTGACATTTCCAACGGTACTCGGCAGGGTTGCCCGCTGTCTCCGCTGATCTTTATTTTGACGCTGGAACCGTTTCTGCGGCGTGTCAGGTCCAGTGGTGATGTCTCGGGTCTCCGACACGGTGGATCAGAATATAAAATAGCAGGTTTCGCTGATGATCTTTTATTTTTCATCACGAAACCTGAGCTATCTCTCCCGAATCTGCTAAAGGAATTGGAGACGTACCACACCCTCTCCAATTTCAAGATTAATAGAACCAAATCAGAAGCTCTTAATGTCTCCTTACCTGACGTGCAATATAACAGACTTCGGTCTGCATTTAAATTTCAATGGGCAAACAAAGCACTTAAATACTTGGGAGTAATGTTGACAGCAGACCCTAAGAACCTGTATAGTGCCAACTTCCCCCCACTGCTTCTTGCAATCAAGTCGGACATTGAACGTTGGACGAAGTCCACCTTTTCGTGGTCTGGCAGATGCCAGTTATTTAAGATGACCATACTCCCCAGGATCTTGTATCTTTTTCAGACATTGCCTGTTTTCATCCCAACATCCTTTTTTAAGTTGATAACGAGGATGCAGACTGCCTTTGTCTGGAACAGAGCGAAACCCCGATTAGCGAGAACTCTGATGTCCAGACGGAGGGAAGACGGGGGTGTGAACCTACCGGATATTAAGTTATATTACATAGCAAGTCACCTCTCAAGAGTTGTGGACTGGTGCAGGCACGGGGACAATAAATTGTGTGTCAGAATTGAACAGGACCACACCTCTTACACACTTCAGACGTTGCCTTGGGTGACCCTTCCAAAAAAAGAGACGCTTTGGGTTCATCCGACCATAGGAGCCACCTTGAGGGTCTGTAATCACCCGATGGTTAGAACATTGATGCTACCGACTGACTCAGCACAGACCCGGGTCCTGAGCCACCCTACGTTCGGTCCTAGTAGAGGTGATTCTGTTTTTCAGTCATGGATTCATTCCGGGTTGGACAGGGTGGCGAATCTGGGAGACAGATCTGCGTGGCCGACTTTAGAAGGCTTGACCTTAATCACTCAACCGGTTCCATTAGGTTTCTGGCGTTGTCTTCAGCTTGCTCATTATCTTCGTGAGTTGCCCCCGAAAAAGTCATATAATCTTCACAAGACGCCCTTTGAGATCTTATGTACCACGTCGGTGAGTAGTAGACATGCGCTATCTCAGATTTATTCCTATCTTGTCACACAACCGGACTTACCGACCCCACACTTCATGCTTTCATGGGAAAGAGATTTGAACCTGACTCTCACTACAGAACAGAGAAAGAAGATCTTCAGTTTAGCTCACTCCTCATCCATTAGTTCCAGGTTACAGGAAGTGAACTACAAAATACTAACCCGTTGGTATAGAGTCCCTGCGGTGTTACACAGGCTCATCCCGTCTGTTGACCCCAAATGTTGGAGGTGCGGTGTGGCGGAAGGTACATTGTTGCATATTTTCTGGGAATGTGATAGACTCCGGCCTTTCTGGACGAGGGTTATAGAACTCATCCGGATGGTTACTGGCTTCCAGGGAGAGATGGGTCCTGGCCTCCTCCTGCTCCACCACTGTGAGATCCCCACAATCAGATATAAACGCTCACTTCTACACTTTTTGGTGATGGCAGCAAGGTCCTGCATCCCATTGCTGTGGAAGACAGAGACTAGCCCGACGGTGGCGATGTGGATAACAAAGGTGAATGACTTAATGCACCTGGAAGACTTAACGTCCTCTGTACACGATTCGTTTGAGTCTTTTAAACAGACATGGTTCTCCTGGATGAGATTTACGGACACGGATGTATATAAAGATAGTAGGGGTTTGTAATTGATCAGTCGGAGCCCTAGTGAAGACGCAGGCGAGCGCCTCTGCCCCTTGGGGATGGGAGGGGGAGGACGCTTTCTTCCTGTCCACCACTCCTCCTTCCCTTCTCATCCTTCTTCACCCCCCCCCTTTTTTTTTTTCTGCTCTACTCCATTTCTTTTTTCCTTTCTGCTTTCCCTTACATTCTCTTTCTTTTTACTATTGATTAATGTTTATGTCTTCGGTTGTTCCTCACAATAGTTAGACATTTGATATACAATTGGAAATGTTTAGATATCCGGATTGCTGTTCCTTTCCTATAATGTCTTACACATGATGTACACAACGGAAGACATATGGTGTTACTTATTGTTTTACATATATTGTTTGAAAATAAAAATAAAGAATTCAAAAAAGAAAAGGATATCGAGCTTTAGATACTTCTGCACCCTCCTCTCAAGTCATTCTCTATGTGTCAGACTTGTACTCAGTTCTGCTTGGTGGACAGGCTGGTTTAAAAAATTGGTCAAAGGACTCTCAGAAATTGCTTCTCACAGTTGCATTGCTGCTGCTAATGTTTATCTGCTGATGGCTCGATATCCTGCGGGTAGATCATCAATGCGTACTCTGTCTCTCACTGATGGGTTGGGGAAAACCAGTCCTAAGATTGTTTACCAGCTTTTTTTGATACTCCAGCATGCGTGTGTCCTTGTCCGTGTCAGGAAGCATCAGGATAAACGCAGATCCAAGAGGGTGGCAACCCAGTAGGCGTCGCTAATTCAAAGCCTAACAGTACTGGCATCATGTTGCTGATAGTGCAGCAAAAAGGCGCTTATTTGTCTGAAGCATCTATGAGGCCCAGGTCCTTGTTGTATTGGTGGCGGGATAGCAATCAGACAACAGAAAGGGGAATAATTTCTTCCTCATCTCCTTACTGTTCTGTGCCCATCACTTCTTCATTCTCGTGCTCCTCCATTTGTTCCTCGGCTCTTGCACCTTCACTACCAGTTTGTCTGGTACCATGACCTACTCTCTGTCACTCTTCTCCATCCTGCCATGACACCCGGCTGTGTGACAAGAGTCCGGACCTTTGAGATATTGATATCCTTTCCACATCCTCCTCTTCTTCCTCCTCCTCTTCCTGTGGTATCACCACATCATCACTCAGACTTTTTAAAGTTTGCTCCAGCATGTAGATGACCGGAATAGGGATGCTGATAATGGCATCGTCAGCGCTAAGCATCTTAGTAACCATTTCAAAACTGTGCAGAACAGTGCAGAGGTCCTTAATCTGTGCCCATTCTGGTAGCGTCATTTGCACCACATTGAGCTCGCTTTGAGTCACTGTACACATCATTACATACTGCGCCATGGCTTGTTGCTGCCGCCACAGTCGCTGCAACATATCTAGAGTGGAATTCCACCATGTCGGCACATCGCATATCAAACGGTTGACTGGTTTTCCGAATTACATCTGTAGCGATGCTAGTTGATTAACTCTAGAGGGGGATGCTGACTACTGGAGGGACGCGTTTGAACGGCTCCACCAGGACATGGAAGAAGCCCTGACGTGGGTGTGCAAAAGGTGGAGCGTGGAGCGGGCCTATGAGATGACGACGATGGGAAGGCCATGAAGCGCATGAGGCAGCGGTAGCATAACAGGCAGTTGTGGAGTACCATGCCTCGTTACCACCCGTACCAACCACCCATCCAGACCCGGGACACGGGAGTTCAGACTGAACGACTGAACCCCCGGCAACACCACCGTCCCGTACCAGCAGCCACCTCTGGCTGGAGGCAGCACAGACGTCCCCTACTGACCCAGATGTCATCGTCGAAGCAGAGGATGACGAGACAGACTACGAGAAAGCCGGTGGACGTCGAAGGAGCCTCAGGAGGGAGCACCCTAGAAGCTGCGTGGTGGACCGCATGGCAGCGGCAGCAGCAAGGAGCCCCCACCATAGTGAGCTCAGCGGAGATGAGAGTGAACTCCAGAGTCCCAACTGGAAACTCACCACCCCCATAGTACCAGTCACCCCAGCCGTCTCAATTATCTCTAAATGAAAGAGACCAAGTGGCCAGACAACGACTCCGAGAGGAATGGTTCCAGAGAGAACTAGCAACAAGGCGACTACAGGACGAGGCAAGATCACAGCCCCCGCTTCCTTCTCTGCTGACCATCCGTCCCCAGACCCAACTCCAAAAGATTTTGGGAATCTGTGCAGATACTTTCCTCCTCTGGAGTATGTGAATCTTTGGAGCAGATGTCTGATGCCAATGGATTGAAATGTGTGAACATCTCTGCAGAATCGCTCATCTGTGTTTCTCCACAATACGTTTTCGTGGTTGGAGAGTTGTGACACGGGGTGACACATGGGTAATTGAGGCACCACCTCTGAGGACTCTACTGTTACTGTGATATTGAAGTGGATGAGCAGGAGGACGTGCTACTTAATACAGCACTTGCCATAAACTGTTGCAAAAGCTCTTTTTGGGCCTCATCCACAACTCGTATCACTCTGCTGCTGGTAAACAAATAGACTGGAGTAGTATGTCCAGTAACATAAATTGCCACTTTGCTTGGGATATGATGAGCCAATGTTTGGTTACTACAGCTTTCAGTAACATTAGCAGGAGCACCTACACAGCATTCACCTCGAACATCACGCCTACTCCCCTTTAGAGCAACCTTTTTTCCCCTTCCCCTTTCCACCACAACCTCTGGATTTCCCACTCATCTTTTATACACAAAGATTTGGAAAGCACTTATTTGAGGCCAAATACAGCCTTTTTAGGGGAAGTAAAGCAATTACTGCTTTGAGGCTAAAAAAAACTGTTTAGTACAAACTTAATCACTGCTTAGAGGCCAAACACAGGCTTTTAAGGGGAAAATGACTTATTTGGCAGTAAACTGGTTTGGGACAAAAAAAATGCCTTTTTTAAGTACAAATTGAAGGATTTGAGAATCACAGGTTAGAGGCCAAACAGTCTTTTTAAGGGAAACTGAAGGGTTTGGCAATCACTGATTTGAGGCCAAACAACCTTTTTATAGGAAACTGAAGGATTTAGCAATAACTGGTTTGAAGCCTAACAGAGCCTTTTTAGGAGAAACTGAAAGATTTGGCAATCCCATGCTTTATACAAAAATCGCAGCTTTGGCAATGCACACAGATTTAGAATTCACACTTGTTTTCAGCATAAAAGGTCTATGTCTGGATGGGGTAAAAAAATGTTTGTACCGTGTTAGCCAGTAGATAGATACCTTTTAATGGCTAACTGAAAAGTTAGTAAATAATAGCAAGCTTTCGAGACTCTATAGCCTCTTCATCAGTCTTAATAATGACACAACTTCTGAAGACTCATATATATACAAATGTAGGGTGGAATAATGCAGTAAATAAGACAGGTGACGTGAAGCTGAATATAGTGGTCAGTTTTGGGAGGGAGGAAGAGCAGCTTGGGAAGTGAAATCAGAATTCAGAGAACAGTGAAAAGTTCCGGTATTTACTATCATAATCATTTCACCCCGTCTCATTCCTGCTCTGCTCCATCTCACTTGTTTTAAGAACTGCAGTATTCATGTCATGATGTGTATATACATGTCCTACATTAGACTTTTTCTTATACCAGCTCAAAACAAGTCCCCTTTTTTACTTTATAATAGCTTTCCTTTAACAAAGTCACATAAAAAGATCAGGTGTTTTATTACTAATCTCAGGAAATATTCTTACTCCAGATAATTAATTTAATTATCCTTTATTAAATCACAATAAAAATATGAAAAACATTAGAGCATTCCCTCCGGGGAAACACATCGGAAACTGACCAGATTAATTAAAACTTCATAGTATTTCATCCATTGTCCTCATATATCATAAACAAAAGATCCTCATAGGCATTTAACATACAAGCGTACATATCAACACTTATAGGGGAATAACCAGGGGCGGACCTACCGACTGGGTAGGGGGCCCCTCAAACACCTGTAGGGGTCCCCCCGTGACCCTATGTCAGAGGTTAACCGAGGGAAGCTTCCTGCTTTCCTTGGTTGTTCCCGCACCTCCTCTCCAGCCCCGGCTCCCAGATCTACAATGCGCGGCTCGGCGCAGGTAAGAGCCGCAAGCAACTCCCATCTGCCAGCACCCCCCTCCCCTGCTCCTCACCTGCCGCTGCCAACACTCCCCCCCCTGCTCCTCACCTGACGCTGCCAGCACCCCCCCCTCCCCTGGTCCTCACCTGGCGCGGCCATTGCCCCCCGGCCCCCTGCCAACCCCAACCCCCCCGCCCCCCGATCCTCACCGAAAGCTGCACCAGGGCCCGGCAGGCTGAAGTTCCGCCACTGGGAATAACAGTATATCCACTGATGATACAGACCACACCAAATAGCCCATTTTGACCACAATATCTTGGGAATCAACTACAATTCAGCCAGACACTATGCTATAGCTGCACAACTCCTTATTTCTCATCTACAGTGATTCTCATGCAATATACTGACTAATGGTTTTACCCCTGTGGACAAGGTTCATACCTGGTTATTTTCTCTGTCAGCATCTGTGGTTCCTCCTTCCCTACAGCTGTTTCGTAACCCGCTTCTTTTGGGGGGCATATAAGGTCCCATAAGCTAGGGTTTTTTATCTTCCTTTTCACCCAATCTATTGCCGTCATATCATACCCCCATGTGACCCTCTCATTAGTGGCGCACTGACATCACATATAGCGCAACCTTCTATTGGCCCCCACTGCTTGCGGCATGACGCAATACACCAGCGTCGGTCACGTGTGCTGCAAGTCTAGTGAGCACATACCATCTTTTCAGTTACCATTAAAAGGTATCTGTCACATATTGACTGCCTTCAGCCAATGGGTGCTACTGCTGTTGTAGTTTCAACCAAGCTTTTTTTTTCCTTCAATCACTATGGCTTTGCATGTGGAGGTTGCTGAATGTTTGGTGGAAGTGACTTCGTTCAGGTGAGCTGAGGGGGAGTGTCTGAGCCTTCTGCTCTCCACCACTTGGCCATAAATACTTCAGCTTCCTTCCACTTGATGTCGCTGATTCAGTCCATTCTGGTCTAGCACCCAAGCTGTGGAGTCAGGCTCTGTTGAGCTCTTCTGTTGCTGCTGAGGACTTGCATTTGAAGCTGCTGAGTTGTTCATGGTCCATGGGTAGAGGTAGGGGCTTTTAGCCTAGGGTCTTTCAGGAGCTTAAGAATAAGGGTTGTGATTCGGACCTCCTCACCTTCAAAGGTACCTCCGAGAACAGAATGAGTTAGGGATCCCAGTGTAAAGGGTCAAATTGGCTCTCCCTGATTCCCTTGCCCACCTCTCCATCCGGGTTCCTGATTCCTTCAACTTCTAAGCGTGACACTATCAACCACTGAGAACTCTAAGATTTTAATATTTTTAAATCAACTGAGGAATTTTCAAGTCCCGGACCAACCACTAATCAAAGGACAACAATACTGTCTGTGCCTCTTATCTCTGAACTCTGATTTTACTTCCCCAGCTACTCTTTCCCCCTACCAAGACTAACCACTATATGCTTCACGTCACCTGTCTTATGTACTGCATTATCCCACCCTGCATTTGTATATATATGTGTGTCTTCAGAAGTTGTGTCATTAGTAAGCCTGATGAAGAGGCCATAGAGTCTCGAAAGCTTGCTATCTTTTCAGTTAGCCATTAAAAGGTATCAACCACTGAGGACTCTCAGATTGTAATATTTTTTTATGTGCAGCAGCACTGTTCCTAAGCAGTTACACTCTTAAAATTGCGAGGATGGAAAATGGCACCTCTTATATCTCGAGGGACATGTGACTTTGGCAGCCAATGAAACAAGCCAGCCAATGACACAAGCCATTGTGTTTTCAACTTTTGAATGTTGTATGCGCCCTGGTTGGCTTCTGGCCTGGAACATGCACACCAAAAATGTCGGGGAAATATATGGAGTCCGACACTAGTCTGACTTCTCCCCACCCCCTCTCCTCATCAAACATGTCCCATCCACTATCCTACACTCTCAGAAGGTAGGAGAAAAGCATCAATTAAACATAGCAACACTTTTTTTTATCCAATCAGTTTACGAACAATCAGTTTCCGATCTCGAACAAAATCTGCAATGTTTGTGCCGAATTTGAAATTGGCGAACATGTTCAGGGAAAGTTCACTCATCTCTACTTATCATCAACCTTCTGCTGCCTATGCGGCACCGAGGAGTGACGTCAGCGGTGTGATCAGCCGCTGCTGATGTCACCTTGACCTGGAAGTGGCGGAGATCAGTGCTTCAATTGTATTTGCTTCTTTTAGATGTGAGTACAATTGATTGTTGGGAGCTGGTTCTGCATACTCTCTGGAATGCTGTCAGCTTGATAGCTGCTCAGAGAACGCCTGACTCCCAATAGAGAGGAGGTGGTAATATACATCTGCCGGGGAGACCCCCTGCCTACTGTGCCCAGATACACTTCCGTGGAGAGTGGTTCCTGTATTGATGCATTTTAACAGATGCAATGTGGTATTGAAATCATAGGAGGTGTGGGTATGCTGTGCTGCTGGTTTTAGAATCAAGAAAAAATGATTCACAGATTCTTTTTGGCTCTAACCAAAGAAGTCAGAGATTCGCTGCAGCCAAATAGAGAGGTGCTTGTTTGCTGGATGTACAGGTGCATCTCAATGCATTAGAATATCATCAAAAAGTTAATTTATGTCAGTAATTCAATACATAAAATGAAACACATATATTATATAGAGTCATTACAAACACAGTGATCTATTTCAATAAAAACAAACAAAGATCATTTAGTCATTAAAGTAGGGAGGATGAAGGGTCTGAGAGATGAAATATTACCTACATAGGTATCAGAGGCTTCACCTTGTGTGTTTGTGAGAGTCACAACCACTATGAAAGCATATCACGGCTGCTGCAGTCCTTTATGATAGACGGTAAACTATAACAATAAATGCTTTTTTGATATGTACACCCTGTGGCACATATACCCAAGCATCTACCAGAGAGCCGTGCACACAGTGAATTGATCCAATTACTTTTTCTTGAAAAGAAACATTTCAAATGACAAGCCCTAATAATAACTATCCCTCCACCATGCATCTGTAGTCCATTATTTCCGATGATAAACAAGATTGCTGATGAGTGTGAGTACAAAAAAAAGCTTTCTCTCTTCCCAATCAGGACGTTAAACGACAAAAGGAAAGAAAAACTTCCTTTCCTGAGAAAAAAATCATCCTAATCAGAATTATTCCACTGGATATCAACACATAAGGGCAGAGGATGTCAGAAACATTACAAAGTAATACACCACACCCCGACAGGAAAATAATAAATGGCCAGGTACACCATATTCCCAAGGTAACGTTTGTGTAGTAAGGTCTAAGCACCAACTGGCTATTCTAAATGGATATGTTCTATTTAGAAAATGCACAAAAGCAAGGTAATCTTGAGATGCTTGGCCCCCATCATTACCTTAGGGCGCCTTCACACTGGCGTTCCCCTTCGCAGCGTTCTGCGGAGGGGAATCGCCATGTGTACGCAGCGGCCGCCAGCTCCTATATTTAGAATGGAAGTGCACGGTGCTGCGCTTGACAGCGCATGACCGTGCGCACCCATTCACTCCTATAAGTGATCTGTGCGCAGGCGGATGCCTGCGCACAAGTCACACACGCCCGCCCGCACCAGGATGCAACATGTTGCGTCCCTGGTGCGGGCGGGAGTGTGTGACTTGTGCACAGGCATCCGCCTGCGCACAAATCACATATAGGAGTGAATGGGTGCGCACGGTCATGCGCTGTCAGGCGCAGCACCGTGCGCTCCCATTCTAAAGATAGGAGCTGGCGGCCGCTGCGTACACATGGCGATTCCCCTCCGCAGAACGCTGCGGAGGGGAACGCCAGTGTGAAGGCGCCATTAGTGCATGTTTTTTTGTCTAGTCTTGTGTGTTTTGTATTTTTATTTCATTTCGTCCCAATTCATAATTTTTTTCGCACCTTTTCTGAAGTCTATTTTACATGTTCTCATATAGGTTCTAATCCAGCTACATCCTTTTATTTTTTAGTCATTTTCATTTTTTCTTACTTTTTTTTTTAATAACAATATTCTGTTGTCACAATCGTGTACTATAGACATTTTTCCCTTTGAGTTTGCTGTACTCAGTTTAATGAAAAAGCATTCAGCTTGAGCAACGGATGGCGCCCCCGCACTTTTTTTAAGCTGTCTCTTACTATATATATACAGTGCTTTTTTGTAAAAAAATATTTGCCGGTACTCATTTCTGAGGTGAGGAGCGGGGGGGAGGTGGGGGGAGGTGTTGTTGTGGTTGTGCTGTCAGGCGCTGGCGCCCTCCATCCTCAATCCCTCTGATTTCTCCATCCACCTGTTCCCTCCATCCTCCATGCCCCTGCTCCCTCCATTCTCCTTCTCCCTGGTCTCTTCTTCCTCCATCCCCCTGTCATCCTCCATCCCACTGCTCCTTCCATCCTCCATTCCCCTGCTCCTTTCATCCTCCATCCCCCTGTTCCCTCCATCCTCCATCCCCCTGCTCTCTCATCCACCTGATCTCTCCATTCCCTGCTTCCTCCATCCTCCATCCCCCTGGTCTCTCCATCCTCCATCCACCTGATCTCTCCATCCCTCTGCTCCCTCCATCCTCAATCCCTCTGATCTCTCTATCCCCCTGTTCCCTCCATCCTCCATCCTCCTCGTCTCTCAATTCTCCATACCCTGCCCTGATCTCTATCCCCCCTGCATCCTTCTTCCCCCTGCACAGCCTGCCGCCCTCTGCACCCTCACAGTCAGTCACATACCCTGGCCTGCACAGCACTCCTCCATCTTCTCCAGCTTCTTTCCCGCTGGGCAAAACTCCGCCCACCCAAGTCACATGTACATGACATCATCACAGGTCCTGCAGCTCCAGTAGTTGCTCTGCTTGTGCTTCCGCTACGTGGCCGCCATTCAGATTTGTGTCCCATTTTAATGAAAAAAATAATATATATATAGTGTATATATAACTAGAAAAAAGTTCTCTGCAGCACTCAGCTACTACCAATGATGTACAAATGCTAACAAGCTATATATATTTGAGAAAAAAGTTTAAAAACTTACATTTTTTTCAAAAAACTCAAAATCTTATTTTTTTATTACTGAAGTTCTTGGTACACACATTGGCCAATGTCTGTTTGCTCATCAACTGCGACAAAGTGACTTCAGGTCTGATGAGTCCTAACGCTGACATCCCTGCCCTCCTTGTCCACCCCCCACTTCTCAGTGGGCAGACTCCATCTCGACCTTAGATCACCTGTAGGTGATGAGGGTACAAATTGCAGCATGGAGCCAGCAACTCCATAAGATACAAAACAGAAAAAAAAAACGCACAGCACTCACAGACAAAATGTGAACTGGTGCCAGCAGGGATGCTAGGTCAGATAACTAGAAAAAATTCTCTGCAGCGCTCAGCTACTACCAATGATGTACAAATGCTAACAGGTGATCTAGGGTCGCAATGGAGTCTGCCCACTGAGAAGTGGGGGGTGGACAAGGAGGATAGGGATATCAGCATTAGGACTCATCAGACCTGAAGTCACTTTGTCGCAGTTGATGAGCAAACAGACATTGGCCAATGTGTGTACCAAGAACTTCAGTAATTTTTTACTTTTACTACATTTTGAGTTTTTTGAAAAAAACGTAAGTTTTTAAACTTTTTTCTCATATATATACAGCTTGTTAGCATTTGTACATCATTGGTAGTAGCTGAGTGCTGCAGAGAACGTTTTTCTAGTTATTTGACCCAGCGTCCCTGCTGGCACCAGTTCACATTTTGTCTGTGAGTGCTGTGCGTTTTTTTTTTTTTTCCTGTAGAGTATATATATATATATATATATATATATATATATATACTGTATATACTCGACTCCAAAGATGGAAAACAGGATGAATCCTAGGATCTCCAGAAATATAGAACCTATAACGGAGTCTGCAGTATTTCTGTCATGGGGGAGTGTAAAGTCAACCTGAGGCTCTAGTCCCAGCATCCCTACACCTAACATAGGGGACCAATTGGCCAACCATTACCAGGGTAACCGGTCTGAGATTTTCCGGTACGCCATTCAGATTTTCCGGTACGCCGCACCGGCACATACCGCCCAAAAAAAGCACTGTATATGTATGCCTCATCATGTGCAGAATGTAATGTGATTGTCCTGAAGAAGGGAGTATCTACTCCAAAATGCGATGAATAAATCAATTTCCCAGGAGACTGTGTTCATCTTTTTTTAATGGCAGCATGGCTTTTAACCCTTGTCAATCCATTGTCTGCCTTTTTACTATTTCTACTATCATATATCATATTGTTCAGACTATAAGACACACATGACCATAAAATGCACCCAAGTTTTAGAGGAGGAGAAATTGGAAATTGATGGATGGGGGGATGCAGTGAATAGTAAATTAGCTTAAACAGCTGGTACATATGGTCAATGGTGACCCACTCCTGCATCCAGCGACCCGCTCTACCATGGTTCTCTCCCCTCCCCCCCAAAGCCACAGCCCCAGACCGTACATCCAGACTATAAGACGCATCCTAACTTTCCCTCCATATTTAGGAGAAAAAAAGTGCTTCTTATAGTCCAAAAAATATGGTAATATAATATTTTTACTTGCATATTGTCTTGTGTCACTCTAATCTTCCCATTCAAGATGCATTAAAATAATGATTTTTGCCTAGTATTCAAAATCTTTTAATAGGATAGCCTTTTACTTTTAGTTCTTATCACCCATTGTCCCACCTCCTTGCACACTTTGTACAGAAGTCTGTGGTCTTGCATTCCTATATACTTATTTCAATGGGTAGAAGAAAATTAAAAGGAAAACAAAGAGAATTAGAACAAATCACTCCCAGGCAACAGATAAAACAATTTAATTAGAGGAAGGGCCGCACGATGTCAGGAAAATATAGAGCGGATCTGGAAAAGGGGAGGATAGAGGAAACATCTTTATATAATCTCTGTCTGTTATCAGATTACTGGCTCCTAAAACATCCGTACAAATTGCTTCTTTAATAGAATATTAAAATCCTTGTAGCCATTATTTTTCTACATTGTGATGTGCAACCTAGTAATGCTGTATTTTACTTCAGTATGTTCATTTTATGTTTACCTGGACCACAATTTATTACAGAGTAAAATCATACCAAATGAAAAATATGAAGAGAAGGAAAATTAGAAATGCAATACACACTTATCTTCAGTAATCAGTAGATGATATGGTTAAAGAAACACAGGTTCTTCAAATCCAACCTAAGTTTTGATCCATAGGATGGTAGAAACCCCTGTGAGGCAAATTTGTGTCCCATTTTACTGAAAAAAAAATAATATATATATACTGTATATACTCGACTCCAAAGATGGAAAACAGGATGAATCTTGGGATCTCCAGAAATTTAGAACCTATAACTTGGCATAATATCCTCAACATTTATATTGCAATACCAAAAAATAGAGGTTTGAGGATTATGAAAATCACAGGATCGATAGATCAACATGCATTACGTATTAAAGTTAACTTTACTGCACCCCAATATCCCAAGTCATTTTCAGGGGGCAATTTTACCTAGTTTTCACTGATTAAATTATATATTAATAACAATCGATTCTTGGCTAGTAATAATCCATTCCTCTAGAGTACACCATATGGCTTTTCTTGGTTAGCCACCATGCAACGAGGACATGCAAAGTGCTCTAATACTGCAGCAATCCATAGGATTGATCTGGCCCTTATTTGTAAAGACTCTGCAAACAGAGCAGAACAGTCCTTTAGTTCAATAACAGTCCATGGGACAGGAGCATGGTCCATCAAGTGCCTCAGCATTTATGGGCATCACTCAGTCCATAGCTGAGAATGTAGGACCCTCCAACTACTCTATTGCCTTTAGTACAGCAAGGAATCAGGCACAACACAACAGGGAAAAACAGTACAGAGATGTGATACTGCAGATATAGATTATCCTTGGCCATTTGGGAACAAACAATCCTTTTTTCCATTCTGCAAAGTCCCAGATTCCTGGACCTGTGGCGCCCCACTGGTCAGTGCACCACAGTAGGGGTACTGCACTCATAACGGAGTCTGCAGTATTCCTGTCATGGGGGAGTGTAAACTCAACCTGAGGCTCTTATCCCAGCATTCCTACACCTAACATAGGGGACCAATTGGCCATCCATTACCAGAGTAACCGATCCCGGTGGGAGGAGCATTAGGGTAGAAGGAGTGGAAAAAACACACAGACAGATAGAGTCTAGTCTGAGGGACGAAGCAAGGAACAAGTCCTAGAGGGACACCACAGGGAGGGTGCCAGAAAAAGAGCGGCGACCCAGAAGGAAGGAGGGGACCCAGTGCCATGGTCCGGGTGAATCCTCGTCTACAACGGGGTACCGGCTCCGAGTCACGGTGCAGACGAGTCTAACCCTGAGCCGTCAATACCGGTGGGTCGCATGTTTGCCCAGCAGCCCTGACCTCATCCAGAACGTGCAGCCCCACTAGGAGCACTAAACCGGGTTGAGCTCCTTAGAGAAGAAGGGTAATCTCATAGCACCTAACGGGCCTGGTAGACAAGTGGGCTGTGCAGGACAGCGCAAGGATAGTGAGGAGATGCAAGAAAGACAGCAAAGGACAGTGAAAGTAACCGAAGGCACATTCTGGGAGCCTCAAAGAGACTTTATCTTCCCCAGTGACTACCCGGCCAGCTAAGACTGTGTATCTGTAACCTGAGTACCATCTTAACCAGTGACAAGTAAACACCCATGCAGAGCAAGTATGACTGGAGTGTCTCATTTCCACTAGGCTGCAGAGCAGCTACGCTGACTATAACCAGCATTGCGACAACAAGTGCTTCCTGATCCTGCCCCGGGGACCCTGCTCCGCCTGCAGGGAAAATTAACAACTGGCTGCAATACCATCATCCCCGGAGGACAGACAGCGGTGCTGGTGAAATCACCAGAAACTGCAGGTGGCGTCACAAGAGTTTTATTATTTTAAACCCTTTATACAGCTGACCCCCAGGGCTACGGGCACAGGCACCAGCCACTGAGACAGCACCCCCAATATCAACGCCTGGGTACCGAGTTCCCATAGACCCCTGGGCGGGTCAGACCCTAATTCCTTTTCCATTGGCCATCTCACAGTTTTAGGAACTACTAAAACTCATTCAAGGTGCAAAAGGAGTAACTATTTGGTTACTGCAGTTTCTGGCTCTATTGAATATACCTCTCAGGTGTTCTCTGGAAATCCTCCACTTCCTCTGCTGAGAGTATAGGAGATGATCTTTGTCCCCTCTCTGGGCCTCACTCCACTCTTGGGTTCGTCAACGAGTCGTCATGCTTCTGGTGATAATGATATGCCCAACCCACAGACAAAGGCCACAGCCCCCTAACTCACATAGACAACATAACAGCCACACTTCTATCCGAATTGCAATTGTGTCATCTCCATTGCCAATGACCTTCATCCCAACGGTGTCACCGCACCAAAGGTCTACTTCTTGCATGGCCTGTGGCATCAACTCCTTACTGTAGCACCAACATCCCTGCAGGGTTTCAGGGGTCGACTCCCAGGGGCGGACTGGCCCAGGTGGCAAGTGCCCCCTGAGCTGGTGGTATAGCCCACATCTAGGGCTGCCCCCCCACTGAAATGGGCCGGCCGTCGGCGTTTTGCGGTCCGGAAATCCTGCTAGCACCCTCCCCCCCGGTCATCAAAAAATCCTGCTAGCACCCCAAGGTCATCACGCTGAAGCTGCTTTTGCTGTCTATGTGTGGTGTGCGGCTCTGCAGGTAGAGGTATAGGTTTATCAGATGACCATGCCCATAGTCTTTAAATAGCCTTCTCTTCCTTCAAATGATGTTGCTGATAGAGTTTCTGGGCCTTTGACCGAGTGAGGTCAAGACATCTTTGCACTGCTGAAAATTCTTTGCACTTTTCCTTTTGGAAGTTGCTGTATATCCCTGTCTGTGGTGGGAGGTGAGAGGGAGTAGCACAGGGCTGGTTCAGGAGTAGAGGGCAAAGGGGGTGGCCCAGACCTAAGGTACCATGGGTACAGGGCTAACCAGGGACCCCAATCCAGTGCCAGACTAGCTACCCAGGTTTCCTTTCCAGTTATATAATCCAGTTTCCTTTCCCTCATCCACTACACATGTGACACAGGGATGCTAGCTTGCTCAACGCTGCAGCCGGACCACACGCCTCATCCCCCTGTACGACCATCCACATGCTTCTCTGCTGTTCCTCACTCCTGAGACCTATGAACACCGCACAGGTCTCACAGGATTGTGCTTACAACACATGCCCATGCTCCTGCCCTGCTCTTAAAGGACAGCTCACTGTTACTCGGACGTGCCCCTCAGCTTATGGCTGAGAGCTACTGGGTATATAGGGCATCCTCTCATTAGGGGAGGTGCCTGATCAACACATTTATTCAGCTAGCCAGGTAGTTAACAGGTCCTGTGTTGCTTTACATCTGCGTCTATGCCTTCCCATTCCTGTTTGTACCTGCCTTACCTGGCATCCCTACATGCACTTACCCAGAGACTTTTTCTGTGTATGTCCCTGTGTTCCTGCCTGCACTAGAGATGGTGCCTGCCTGCACCAGAGATCATCCATGCTGTAGGTGACGAGGGGGTCAACTGCCACAACAACCTCTTTGGTCTAGTGGATCCGCTTCCCCATGCTTGCCTCAATGTGCATTACTGTTTGATCAGGCCATGAATCCCACTTGCTCTATTGCCATTCAGCTTGCCGGCCTGCAACAGGAGGTAATCCATATATGGGAACAACAAGACCATATCCAGGCCTATTTGCAGCCTATAGATGCATGACAGGATTTCACCACAGACACCTGGATGAGTAAGCATGGGTGACTATGGTGACAGCAGGGGAAGGGGCTGCTGTACAAGTCTTGCCATCCCCACAGGTTGTGTATCAAATCTCTGTATCTAAATGTTCCTCCACTGCTTCTGCCTCCTCCACCTCTTCTAGGTCCTGCACCTGTGCCCAAACCCTGTCTAGTAATGTGACCCGCATTCATACTGAGCAGAAGGAATCCAGCACACCTCCTTACTATGCTGGCAGCAGGGCTCAATGCCATCAGGTGGTGTTTAAGTTAAAATGTCTGGGAAATGTGAGTCACACAGCTGAGGAGTTGTGGTCAGCTCTGGAGACTGAGTTTAATCAATGGTTGTCTCCACTGAACCTGCAGCCAGGGAAGGCCATTTGCGACAAAGCTGCAAACCTGGGTGCGGCCCTTCACTGGAGAAAGTTGACACACGTGCCTTGTATGGCTCACGTCCTGAACCTGGTCGTCCAGCAATTTCTAGCCCACTATCTCGGCCAAGATGCCCTTCTGGAGAGGGCATGGTCGCTGTGTGCTCACTTCCATCGTTCGAATCTCGCAGCTCAACAATTTCAGCCTGCTGTTTCACCGCCTGAAATGTGATGTGCCGACACGATGGAATTCCACTCTGCACATGTTGCAGCGACTGTGGCAACAGCTATGAGCCCTGGTTCAATATGTTATGATGTGTAGCCTATCCAGAGATGGGGTAAATCATGCTGCTGGAGTGGTCTCAGATCAAGGACCTCTGCACCCTTCTGCAGAGTTTTGAAATGGCTACTAAGATGTTTAGCCCTAACGATGCCATTATCAGCTTGACTATTATGCTGGAGGAAACTTTAACCAGTATTCAGAGTCAGGTGGTGGGCCAAGAGGAAGGGGATGAAATAGAGGAGGAGGCATATGCAGAAGGGATAACAAGATCTCAAAGGTTCAGACGGTCGGCAGCACCAAAGCGGCTGGCATGGGAGGGTGAGAGAGAGGGAACAACGAGGGTGCATGGTAGCAGCCAAACTGTTGATGAAGGTGCAGGCGCCGAGGAAGAAATGGAGGACGAAGAGGTGATGGGCATGGAAGACTCAGCAGATGAGGGAGATCTTGATCACATTTCTGTTCGAGGCTGGGGGAGAGGGAAGAGGAAGGAAGCATGAATGTTACCTCGCCACCACCAACACAACAAGGACTTGGGTTTCCTGGATGCCTGC
This sequence comes from Allobates femoralis, assembly GCA_033576535.1. NCBI lineage: Eukaryota > Metazoa > Chordata > Amphibia > Anura > Aromobatidae > Allobates > Allobates femoralis. The sequence goes on from JARQOC010000006.1 coordinate 341,850,115, forward strand.
AACATGATCCTCGGATTTTTAGAATTCGAAGTAATGCCGACTACTGGGTTGCCACACTGTTAGATCCTCGGTACAAGAGTAAATTTGGCCAAATAATTCCTGGCCTGGAAAGGGACACAATCTCTAGGTCTAAACAGATCACTGCTCTACTTCTCTTTTATTTTCTGTAATACTCCATGACATTGATAGTGGTCTCACATGTGTGTGGCGGGGCATAACATTGATGGGAGTGCTTGCATGAGCTTTGAATTGGTCCAGCCTAGTAGCCCTAAACAGGTAACTGACCTACCTGACTAGTTTTTTCGGTAATACTCAACGAAACTGATAGTGGTCCCACGTGTGTGTGGCGGGGCATAATATTGATGGAACGCTTGCATGAGCTTTGAGTTTATCCGACCCGGTAGGCCTAAACAGGTCAATGACCTACCTCTCGATTATTTCCTGTAATACTACATGAGACGCATACTTGTCCCACCTGTGTGTGGCAGCATAACTTTAATGGGAGCACTTGCATGAGCTTGGAATTTATCTGGCTCAGTAGGCCTAAACAGGTCACTGACCTAGCTGACTTGTTTTTTTGGTAATACTCCACGAAACAGATAGTGGTCACACCTGTGTGTTGTGGCATGTCATTGATGGGAGCATTTGCATGAGCTTTGAGTTTTATGCCGCCCAGTAGGCCTAAACAGGTCACTGACCTACCTCTCTATTATTTCCTGTAATACTGGAAAACTCCACGAAACTTATAGTTGTCCCACCTGTGTGTGGCGGGGCATAACATTGATGAGAGTGCTTACATGAACTTTGAGTTTATTCGACCCACTATGCCTAAACAGTTCACTGACTTACCTCTCTAGTTTTTCCTGTAGTACTCCACAAAACTTATAGTTGCTGAGCAATGTTTAACATTATGTTGATTGCTCTCAGTGTGAGAAACAAGATACAAATCTTGTAGTTGTGATACCTTTTAATGCCATTAAAAGGTATCACAACTACAAGATTTGTATCTTGTTTCTCACACTGAGAGCAATCAACATTTTCTCAACTGGCTAACACGGTACCAAACCTTTTTCTGCTAATGTTTAACATTGAAATGCTAGGCCAGGTTCTGTTCCAGACCCTGTGCCATGCATGCAGGCTGGGCCATTCAGCAATTTTTGGTCTGGGACAATTGATGCCATTTTTCTATGGTCTGACCCTTTGGAAGAGTGAGGATTCTTGTTGGTGTCCCCTTGCTGTTTGGTACGTGATTTCAGAAGGGCGTGACATGCCTATACCTGTGTCTCATCCTCCTTTTACTCCTCCTCCTCTTTTTACTTAATGTAGAAAACTACTGCCACTTTCCCCTGTAACTCATCCATTTGTCAATTGAAAGTCTGTTTCACTCACCTCTGAAATTTTAGGTGAATGTTAACCACCTTCTATTTTGAAGTGCTTTGGAAGAGTGTGCAGGCTGGCACAGACCATTTCTCGTGCACCCATGCTACGCCATGAGACTATTTGTACTGTGGGTAGATTGTTGACACGCTTCCTGGTGTTTGTTGTCTATTCTGAGTAGTTTGACTGCTTTTGGACACTTTTGAATGTGTTTTCTATGTGTTTGCTGTGGCCTGCCATTGATTCCAATAGGGTTCGACGGTGTTCGATGAATATTCGACGAACAATCTGTCGAACACACCCCAATTCAGCTAATCGAATTCGAACACTTAGATGGTAATGACTCACCTTAGCCGGGGGTACACGTAGCGGGCGTTGTTTCTCCTCCAGTCATGGAACCGCGCCTGCGGTGGTGTAGGCCCGGTGGTCCAGATCAATAGGGGAATGGCGGAACAGTAGGGGTGATTTGTCTTCGTGACGCCACCTGCGGGTGTTCTGGTAACTTTACCAGCGCTGTTCGGGTCTCCGGGGGATGTTATACAGCGAGATGGAACGCTCCCCACAGGATGAGCGGGAATCCCCGGAGCCGGGAGCTGCGCAAGATGTTGTGAGGCAGCTGCGGGATGCTGCGCGCTGAATCCAAAAGTAATGTACAACCACACAAAGTCTCTTTTAGGTACCTTTACTGGATGGTAGTCAGGTACACTCGGACCGGGATAGTGAAGTTGGCACTTCTGGAGTTTCACAGCAAGCAGTGTTAGGCTTCCTTTCTCTAGTTCTGGTGCTAAGGTCGGGTGGATGTGGAATCCAGCCGGACCGGGCAGTATATTCAATGGAACTTGCTTCACCTGGTTAACAGCACTGAGGGCACTGTAAAAGGGTCTGAGCAGGATCAGTACTCTTCCCTGGGCTCTCGTGGATGGGTGCATCAGGAGTAACAGGTGGCTAAACCTCCTGTTGATGGTGCTGGTTCTCTGTGGTGGCTGGGCAGCTCTCACAGCTTCGGTTCCAGTAACCGGTTAATTTGGAAAGAGTCAGGTTAACTCTGTTTTCCTGAGAGGTGATCTCCTTCCTATTATCCCAATTGCAGGGATCTCCACTGGCTAACAGGCTGGTTGGGCCTAGTGTGTTCCTCATAGGGTGGAGGTTTCACACAGGCTGGCAGCTCTTGTAGCGTCTACCACACTCTGAAGTTTCTCCCTCCAAGACTCTATTTATAGGGGGAACTGGTTAGAAGTCACCAGTGGAGCTCCCCCTAGAGGCTCGGGGTGAAACCAGGTGTTCTAAGTGTTGTTTGTGTTGTGGGTTTTGCTGTGCTGTTACTTACTCCATTTGTGCTCTAAGGATTTCTGTGGTGCCCAACGGGTGCCAGGGTGCCACATTCCCCCTTAGTTAACCTCAGTTCTCCCGGCTGAGCAAAAAGGTTCTTTTTACAACTTAACTCTAAGCATTTTATATCATTCAATTTACAAAGTCTTAAAGAAAACACAAAAATCACTGAAAAGGAAGTGAAAAATGTGGAAAAGGTGAAAAGCAGTCCGTACGGCACTAGTCCATCTGCCGCAGGCTGGAAAAAGGTAAAGTTAGTGGTCACACAAGTCCTGTGACAATTGTTGAAAGTTTTTGAAAAGGAAAAAGGTAAAGTCCAGGGATACACGGTAAACTTTATACATTCCCTACGGGTGTCTCTGCTTGGGAGGCCGGTACTAACCTTCTATACCTTACCAGGCGCTTTCTGTTCCCAACTTAGTATACTTGGGACAGAGCCCAGTTCCTCCACCCTTCTGTACACTACTTTTTACAGGTTTTGAAAACTGGTTACTATTTACAACACTTACAGGTTACATTTTTCCACTACATTTTAAACCCATTCTCCAAGTTTGTGTGGGGGTTGACCTAGTGTACTACGTGTGGATCTGCGTAGTGTGGGTGTTTCCAAAGCTGTTGGTGTAGTGTACGAAGAGGTTATTGGTTCTCTACTTCTGCTTTGTGTAAGACCATAGTAAGTGCGGAGTCTATCAACTGGACTGACCTCTGTAGGTAGTTGATTAGGAATGGCTTCTCTTACTGTGGGACTAGCAGGCTGACCGATTACAGGAATCTCAGGTTCCAATATAACAGGCTGCAATTCTTGCACTTGGACTTCTTCTTGTTGGACTTGTGGAATTGGATTAGGTTGCTGATCTTCAACAGGTTGGTAGAAATGCATAACTGGAATAAGGAATGCTTCACCTATTTGTGGCCAATCAGCTGGTAAGTATCCAATTTCTGTAAGGACTAGATTTTCTTTTGTTTCTTCATCTTTAGTTACAGTAGGGTAACTGGTTGCTTGTGGGATTAACTGTGGCGGACATTTCTTCAAATGATCCCTTGAGACAGTCGCAATAGTATTCCCATTGTCTTTGCTAATAACACAAGTCTTTGAGTTATCATAGTGTGACGGCATAACGGTATAGGGTACGGATTCCCAACTGTTATCCAATTTGTTAGTTTTTCGCTTTCTTTTCAGCACTACATCACCTATAGCTAGCGGTTCAGCTGAGGCGTGCTTGTTGAAGTCTTTTTCTTGCTTAGTTCTACTGATTTCTAGGTTTCTTTCAACACTCTCTTGTACTTTCCTGTACTTTTCTTGGCGTTGGCTGACCCAGTCTTCATCAGAAGAATCTTCTGTGGGTTTGATGGTTCCCATCTGTAAATCAATAGGCAGTTTACCTGGTCTTGCTCTCATCAAGTAAGCAGGTGTGTAATTTGTCGAACTGACAGGTATGTGGTTGTAGATGTCCACGAGATCTGGAAGTTTCTCTGGCCATTGATTTCTCTCTTCAACTGGTAAGGTCTTGAGCATGTCAATGACTATGTGGTTCATCTTCTCACATAGACCGTTCGTCTGAGGATGATAAGGTGTTGTGCGGATTTTCTTACACCCATGCAGCCCTAAGAATTCTTGGAAAAGAGCTGATTCGAAGGCTGGCCCTTGGTCAGTTAAGACCTGGTCTGGATACCCATGGGGGCGACAGAAGTAACTCTGGAACGCTTTGGCTGCTACCTCAGCAGTTAAATCCTTAACTGGAACGACTACCAGGAATCTTGAGTAGTGATCAACGATGGTGAGAGCGTAAGTGTACCCGGTTCGACTTGGGGTAAGCTTCACGTGGTCGAGAGCAACTATTTCAAGAGGTTTGGTGGTAACAATTGGCTGCAACGGAGCTTTCTGAGTTAAATGGTCTTTTCTTCGAAGGTGACATGGTCCACAGTTTTTACACCATTTGTCAATTGAGCCTCTCATGCCGACCCAGTAGAACCTATCCTTCAGGAGTCTCTCCAGCTTCTTCCATCCAAAGTGTTCGGCATCATCATGGTATGCTTCAAGGATCATTTGGACTTCAGTCTTGGGAACTACAATCTGCCAGATTAGTTCATGGGTTCTCGGGTTGAGGTATCTTCTGCATAGTTTACCTTGGTAGACAAACAACCTCCCTTTCTCCTTCCACAGGCGTTTAGCATTTGGTGAGGCATTAGAGTCCATGTTGGCGTGTTCTTGAGTGATCAGATCCCTTACCAGGCTGACATCTGGGTCGTTGGCTTGAGCCTCCTTCCAGTCATGGTGAGGTAACGGGTTCACGGTCCTCTCTAGATGTGTCTGGTTTCTCTGATGACATGTTGCTGTACCGGAACGGTGGAAAGCAGGTAGTTCAATCTCTTCTAGGTCATCTATGTCTTCTCCCTCTTCAGGAAGATGAGGCATTCGGGACAGGGCATCAGCATTGCCGTTCTTGTGACCTGCCCGGTACTTTACAGTGAAGTCGTAGTTAGCGAGTCTTGCTACCCAACGCTGTTCTAGGGCTCCCAGCTTTGCGGTCTCTAAGTGTGTTAGAGGGTTGTTATCTGTGAAAGCTGTAAACGGGGCGGAGGCCAGGTAATGTTTGAAACGCTCTGTGATCGCCCAGACCAGGGCCAGGAACTCCAGCTTGAAGGAGCTGTAGTTCTCCGGGTTCCTTTCTGTGGGACGGAGCTTTCTGCTGGCGTAGGCTATCACCTTCTCTTTGCCCTGCTGACGTTGAGATAGGACTGCTCCTAAACCTTCATTACTTGCGTCTGTGTACAGTAAAAACGGTAGATTGTAGTCAGGGTAGGCCAGGATCTCTTCTCCGGTTAAAGCATCTTTCAGCGTTTGGAAGGATTTGTCCTGTTCTGGTCCCCAGTGGAATGGGGGTCCCCTGATCTTGCCATTTTTGGATTGACCTACTAAGAGATCTTGCATGGGGGCGGCTATCTTGGTATAGCCTTTGATGAAGCGTCGGTAGTACCCGACCAGTCCTAGAAATTGACGTACCTCTTTGTGATTGGTGGGTGCTGGCCAGTCCTTGATGACGGTGACCTTATCCGGATCCGGTGCTACGCCTTCAGCGCTTACCACATGTCCTAGGTATTGGACCTTGGGTTTCAGCAGGTGGCACTTGGACGGTTTCAGTTTCATTCCGTACTTGGACAGTGACTCGAACACTTCACTCAGGTGTTGGAGGTGATCTTCATAGGTCTGAGAGTAGACAATGACATCATCAAGGTATAACAAGACAGTCTCAAAGTTCTTGTGGCCCAAACAACACTCCATGAGTCTCTGAAATGTTCCTGGGGCATTGCACAAACCGAAGGGCATACTGTTGAACTCGCATGAGCCCATAGGAGTAGTGAAAGCTGTCTTCTCACGATCCTCCTCTGCTACGGCAACCTGCCAGTACCCACTAGTGAGATCTAATGTGGAGAAGTAGTTGGCAGATTTGAGTGCAGCTAGTGACTCTTCTATGCGTGGTAACAGGTATGCATCCTTGTGTGTGACTTTGTTGATTTGACTATAGTCTACGCACATCCTCATACTACCATCTTTCTTTTTAACCAGGACTAGTGGTGCGGCCCAGGGACTACAGCTATCCCTAATGACTCCTGCATTCTTCATGTCCTGAAGCATCTCTTTTGCTTTCTGGTAGTGAGTGGGTGGTATAGGCCTGTACCTTTCCTTGATAGGTGCATGGTTGTTTGTGGGGAAATGATGTTGTACCCCTTTATTCCTCCCAAAGTCAAGTGGGTGTTTGCTGAACAATTGCTCATACTCCCGAACTACCCGGTATACTCCATTTTTCTGGTGAGAGGGTGTATTGTCAGTTCCTACACTGAGGTCTTGACACCATTTCTCTAACTGATCTTTGGAGTGAGGGGGTTCATCAGTGACTATTTGGTTTGAGGATTTTACATCAATCACAGCATCATCTTTTACTTGGTACAATTTTGCGACAGTTGCATATCTTGGCAGTCTGACTTCGTCATCACCATAATTTAATATGCGTACAGGGACTCTCCCCTTTCTTACGTCGACTAACCCTCTGGCTGTCAAGAGCGTAGGACTACTGTCAGACATTACAGGTTCTACTACAGCTTGGTAGTCCTGCCCTCTGAGGCCTATGGCTGCTCGACACCAGATCATCATTTCACTTCTGGGTGGTACCACAATTGGAATGGGATCTGTGACCCTTACTCTGCCAATCTCACCATTTGACAAGGTTACCTGTTGTTGATACACCAGAGCTCTGATCTGCTTTTGGATAGCCCTCTTTTCTCTGGGTTTACCGGCTTCAGCACTCTGTTGGAGTAAAAACAACACTTCATCGAGGCATTTGATCATGACATTGGTACCCAATATGACATATGGATCCTTGTGGTTAGGCTTATCCTGGACCACTAAGATACCCTGGTTTTTCAACTGCACCCTCCCCACCTTTACTGTAGCTTCCCACTGTCCCTCTATGGTAACCGGTATACCATTAGTGGCTTCAAGGTTCATCTCGGGATTTGGGGGTTCTAGCCTAACATCTGGCCAGAACTGCTTGTAAAGGGTACTGGGGATGGATGTCACCTGGGATCCAGTGTCTATCAAGGCGGAGATAGCGATGCCATCGATGACGATTGGTAAGTATGGGCAGTCTCCCACATACTTGTGTTCCCAGCTGGACGTAGGGCCTGGACAGTCTACTCCTGGGGTTGGCCCTTCTCGCCCAGGGGTCGCTCGTTTAAAGGACGGGATTGCAGATTGCGTCCTCCTAAGTCGTTCTGCTGACTGTTGCGGCGTCTGTCAGGACTGCGGCGGTCTGCAGGTTTTCCTCGCGACGGCTGTGTCTTTCTCCTCATCCACGGAACGTCGTCTGGACTGTCGGCGAGTTGAATCTTGTCCGATGGCCTTGCATCTGTCTTGGGTCTTCTCCCAGCTTGTAGCTTGGCCACGTCCTTCATCAGCTGTTCGACATTAGCACACAGTTGATCAAACCGGTCAGGTGTTACAGTCTGTGCACTGGACTGAATCGCAGGGATTGGAGATGCTGCTGTCGGCACGGAAGGGGTGTCAGCATACTGCTGCTGCTGTGAAGCGGGATCAGGTACTTCAGCGAGTCGTTGTCCCCAAACTGTTAAGTCTCTCAAGGTGTCAAACTCTGCGCCTGGATTTTGTATGGACCACCAGCTTGCTTGCTTTCTATCCTCAGACAGTTTAAGGCCCACAATAAATAGTCCAATTAACGCTTTGTTCTCATCTCGAGCACTATCAGAATCGACTTGTTTTAACAGTCTGTATGCTTCTTGCAAGCGCAGTGAATAATCAAGGACACTTTCTTGTGCCCCTTGGTTACAACGATAGAATGACAGTCTTAATCCAGCTTCGGTATGGCACTCAAAGACCCGGGTTAATCTAGCGAATATCTGCTCCACAGATTCCTGAACTTCTACAGGCCAGCTGCGGCTCTGCAGTTCGGCTGCACCGGTTAATTGTCCCATAATAACTGAAGCTCTTTGCTTACCGGTCATCGGGTACATGTCCAGCACTTGGCATATCTTCCTCTGGAAGTTCTCCAAGGTACTGGGTACACCGCTGTACTTGGGTAACCAGGTCGCACTAGGAACGTAGGGTAGAGACATCGGCATAATCGGAGCGGGTTGCGGTGGCATACCGCCGACTGGTTGCTGTCCATCAAGCGGTATATTTTGAGGTGCCGCTTGGTCTAGCGGGGGCACCGCGTGATCGGGAGCCAGGTTACTCATGGTCGCTCCCCCTTAGTTAAGCGTAGCCTTTCCCTCGGTTTCAAACGGAAGTGTCGGCCTCGCGGTGAGGAGTGAGGCACCACGGGAGTTTCCGGTTCCTGCTGCGTAGAGGGGAAGTCATCAGAGCGTGGGGGCGGGGCCAATCTTCGCGCCCTCTGCACAGTCAAGCCCCTTCTTTTCCCGCCTTTTCGCGCAGCAATGGCGGACCAAATGTACAGTTCGATATTTACAGTCAATAAATAGCACACAATACCCGTGATAACGGGCCTGCTCGTATCCTGTTCGTGACGCCAAATTCTGACTCACCGTAGCCGGGGGTACACGTAGCGGGCGTTGTTTCTCCTCCAGTCACGGAACCACGCCTGCGGTGGTGTAGGCCCGGTGGTCCAGATCAATAGGGGAATGGCGGAACAGTAGGAGTGATTTGTCTTCGTGACGCCACCTGCGGGTGTTCTGGTAACTTTACCAGCGCTGTTCGGGTCTCCGGGGGATGTTATACAGCGAGATGGAACGCTCCCCACAGGATGAGCGGGAATCCCCGGAGCCGGGAGCTGCGCAATATGTTGTGAGGCAGCTGCGGGATGCTGCGCGCTGAATCCAAGAGTAATGTACAACCACACAAAGTCTCTTTTAGGTACCTTTACTGGATGGTAGTCAGGTACACTCGGACCGGGATAGTGAAGTTGGCACTTCTGGAGTTTCACAGCAAGCAGTGTTAGGCTTCCTTTCTCTAGTTCTGGTGCTAAGGTCGGGTGGATGTGGAATCCAGCCGGACCGGGCAGTATATTCAATGGAACTTGCTTCACCTGGTTAACAGCACTGAGGGCACTGTAAAAGGGTCTGAGCAGGATCAGTACTCTTCCCTGGGCTCTCGTGGATGGGTGCATCAGGAGTAACAGGTGGCTAAACCTCCTGTTGATGGTGCTGGTTCTCTGTGGTGGCTGGGCAGCTCTCACAGCTTCGGTTCCAGTAACCGGTTAATTTGGAAAGAGTCAGGTTAACTCTGTTTTCCTGAGAGGTGATCTCCTTCCTATTATCCCAATTGCAGGGATCTCCACTGGCTAACAGGCTGGTTGGGCCTAGTGTGTTCCTCATAGGGTGGAGGTTTCACACAGGCTGGCAGCTCTTGTAGCGTCTACCACACTCTGAAGTTTCTCCCTCCAAGACTCTATTTATAGGGGGAACTGGTTAGAAGTCACCAGTGGAGCTCCCCCTAGAGGCTCGGGGTGAAACCAGGTGTTCTAAGTGTTGTTTGTGTTGTGGGTTTTGCTGTGCTGTTACTTACTCCATTTGTGCTCTAAGGATTTCTGTGGTGCCCAACAGGTGCCAGGGTGCCACAGTAACTCATCACTAGTCTCTAATAACCAAACCATAATCAGGTAGACAAACAAAAATTTTGACCACAACTGCCAAGAGAATTTTTGGGATGAAAAGAAAAACCCACAAATAACATTAGCTGAAATACATGACTCACTAAAAATTAGTGGTGTGGCTGTTTCAAGATGCACAATAAGGAGGCACTTGAAAAATGGACTACATGGTTGCTCCTCCAGAAGAAAGCCATTACTGCACAAATGTCGCAAATTATCTTGCCTACAATAGACCAAACAACACAGAGTAAAGTCTCCAAACATCTGGAACAATGAGATCAAAATTAAAGTGAGTGATGAGATCAAAATCAAACTTTTTGGCTACAACCATAAACCTTACATTTGGAGAGGTATCAACAAGGCCTAGGATGAAAAGTACATCATTCCTTTTTCAAAGCACGGAGGTGGATTGCTGATGATGTGGAGATGTGTGAGCTGCAAAGGCACAGGAAACGCGGTCAAAGTTGAAGGAAAGGTGAATGCAGCATGTTATCAGCAAGTACTGGAGGCAAATTTGCACTCTTCAGCCCGGAAGGTGCGCTGGGTACGTACTTGGACGTTCCAACATGACAACGATCCAAAACACAAGGCCAAGTCGACCTGTCATTGGCTGCACCAGAACAAAGTGAAGGTTCTGGAGTGGCTATCTCAGTCTCCTGACCTCAATATCATTGAGCCACTCTGGAAAGAACTCAAGCACTCAATTCATGCAAGAAAGCCCAGGAATTTACAGGAACTGGAGGCTTTTTGCAAAGGAAAATGGGCAGCTTTACCATGTGAGAAAATAAAGAGCCTAATCCACAACTACCACAAAAGACTTCAAGTTGTCGTTGATGTTAGAGGGGGCAATACACTGTATTAAGAAGTGGGGTATGTGAGCTTTTGATCAGGGTTATTTAGATGTTTTTGGTTGTCATTATGATTTAAAAGGAGAAAACACAGTCATTTAACAATAAATGGCTTCACCCCATCTCTAACCATGAGTGGAAAAAAGTTTTTGGTTTATCATTCATATTCTCTTAAAAAAAGGTCAAGAAAGCAAAAAATCTGCCGAGTTATGTAAACTTTTGTGCACAACTGTATCTGGCTTGTGATAGATGACTTTGAGTTTGGGAAATGCCAGGAAGAATATTACCTGCTCAACTGTATTGTGCCAACTGTAGTTTGTTGGTGTCAAGGGTTGGTCTAGAAGCCTTAGTCCCAGTGAAGGGATATATATGTTTCAATGTAACAAGACATTTTAAACAATTGTGTGTTTCCAACTTTGAGAGAACAGTTTGGGAAAGGTCCTCTTCAGTTCTAGCATGACTGTGGACAGTGCACAAAACAAGGTCTATAAGTGAATGGTTAGATCACCTGTATCCCATTGAACACCTTTAGGATGAGCCAGACATATTGTGTCTTTGGGAATTCATCCAAAAGGACATTTGTGTTGTTATACACTGGTGGTGATTAAGATTATTATTATTAATGTTTATTTATATAGCACCATTAATTCCATAGTGCTGTACATGAAAAGGGGTTACATACAAAATTATAGATATAGCTTACAATAAACAAATTAACAATGACAGACTGGTACAGAGGGGAGAGGACCCTACACTTGCGGGCTTACATTCTACAGGATATTGGGGAGGTTAGGGGTGCAGCAGATCAGGTGGCATTGGGGTGGCAGCTCTGGTGGAGGTGAGGCGCATATTGGTCATTGCAGGCTGTAGGCTTTCCTGAAGAGATGGGTTTTCAGGTTCTGCCTGAAGACTCTGAGCGTGGCGGATAATCGGACATGTTGGGGCGAAGAATTCCAGAGGATGAGGGATATTCAGGAGAAATCTTGGAGGTGGTTGTGTGAGGAATGGATAAGCTTTAGGAAGATTGAAGATTACGTGAGGGAAGTTAGTGGGAGATTAGTTTGGAGATATAGGGAGGAGACAGGTTATGGATGGCTTGTAGGTCAGTGTTAGTAGCTTGAACTGGATTCATTGGGGAATTGGGAGGCAGTGAAGAGATTTGCAGAGAGGAGAAACAGAGGAGTAGCGAGGAGAGATGTTGATTAGTCAGACAGCAGAGTTGAGGACAGACTGGAGAGGAGTAAGAGTGTTAGCAGGGAGGCCACAGAGACAGAGGAGAATGTTGCAGTAGTTGATGCGGGAGATGATCAGGGCAAGTACAAAAATTTTAGTAGATTGAGAGCTGAGGAAAGGACAAATTCTGGAAATATTTATGAGTTGGGGGTGTCAGGAGGTGGCGAGAGTTTGGATGTGTGGTTTGAAGGACAGGGCAGAGTCAAGAGTTACCCTGAGTCAGCGAATTTGAGGTGTGGGAGAAAGCATGATGCCATTTACCATAATAGATAAATCAGGTGGTGAAGATGAAAGATGGGATGGAGGATAGATGATGACTTCGGTTTTGTCTACATTGAGTTTTGAGAAGCGAGAGGAGAAGAAGGAGGATATGGCTAACAGACACTCTGGGGTTCTGGGCAGCAGAGAGTTGACCTCTGGGCCAGAGAGGTAGATCTGAGTGTCATCCACGTACAGGTGGTACTGGAAGCCATGGGACTTTGTGAGTTGTTCTAGGCCAAGGGTATAGATGGAGAAAATTAGGGACCCCAGGACAGAGCCTTGTGGGACTCCAACAGAGAGAGGGTGGAATGAGGAGGTAGTGTGGGAGTGGGAAATGCTAAATGTGCAGTTGGAAAGTTATGAGGCATTCCAGGACAGGACAAGGTCTTTGATGCCAAGACAAGAGAGGATCTACAGTAGGAGGTAGTAGTCGACTGTGTCAAAAGCAGAGGACAGGTTTAGAAGGAGGAGGATGGAGAATTGTCTGTTAGCTTTGGCGGTGAATAAGTCATTAAAAATATTGGAATCTGAGAGTCCTCAGTGGTTGATACCTTTTCATGGCTAACTAAAAAGATGGTAAGCATAGCAAGCTTTTGGGACACTAAGGCCCCTTCGTCAGGCTGGTAATGACACAAATTCTGAAGATACATACATATATACATATGCAAAAGAAAAAAAGGAAAAATAAACAGTGTTATATGCTGTGGTAAATACGACAGGTGAAGTAAAGCAGAGTCAGGTTAGGGTGGGGTGGAAGAGCAGGGAAAAGAGAAACCAAATTTCTGAGATAAGCAGAACAAATTGTATTATTGCTTTATGATTTGTAGCCTGTGGAGACCTGAAAATATTTAAGTGAGCTGTGCAGAGCAGAGGTCACATAAGAAAAGTCAAAAGTTCATAGTCCTCAAAATGAAGTCTCTTGGAGATGAGATATCCTCAAGTGTCCTTTCAGTTTATATAAAAACTCATGAATCTGTGATGTCCCCAAATGCCCATTTATTTTATATAAAAACCCATGAATCCATGGAGGCCGGAAGCCGGATTGTAGGTTGTCAAAGAGAGAGCTAGATGAGAGATGGGAGGAAAGTTGAGCATGGACGTGTTGCTCAAGGAGTTTGGAAGCAAATAGGAGCAGTTATATAAGGTTGGCTTTTTGAGGATGGGCGTGATGGTGGCATGTTTGAAAGCAGAGGGGAAGGTACCAGAAGTTAGCGATGGATTGAAGAGGTGGGTTAGGGCTGGGATAAGTGTGTTATTGAGGTTGGGGAGGAGGAGGGAGGGATGGGGTCAAGTGCACAGGTGATGAGTTGTGATTTGGATAGGAGACGAGTAAGCTCTCCAGTGATGTTGGAGAGGGAGGTTATGAGGGAAGGGCAGAGGTCTGGAATATGGAGTGGTTGGGGTGGTGGGACAATAAAGGTTTGCCTTGTTTGGTCAATCTTATTTTTGAAGTATTTGGCAAAGTCCTCAGCAGAAATTAGAGGAGTCAGAGGGGGCAGTGGTGGGTGGATCAGAGAGTTATATGTGCTGAACAGTTGTTTGGGGTTGTAGAATAAGGAAGATGCAAGGTTTGTGATGTAGGTCTGTTTAGCAGAGGTGAGGGCTGATTTGAAGGCAAGTGAAGCCTGTTTGAAGGCACTGAAGTCACCTGGCAGGTGTGTTTTCTTCCAATGCCGCTCTGCAGCCCTGGACACTTGTCAAAGTTTTTTTGGTGAGATTGGTGTGCCAGGGTTGCCTACTGATTCATCGCACCTTGCAATGAACGAGAGGGGCAACTGAGGCTGATGTGAGGGTGGCGTTATAAAAAGCGCACAAATCACACACTCTCGTCCGCACCCTGAACACGACATGTTGCGTTCCTGGTGCGGACGAGAATGTATGATTTGTGCGCAGCAGCCGCCTGCGTACAAATCATACATTGCAGTGAATGGGTGCGCACAGGGTACGCACGCCAATCTGCATCAGAGCGCAGGCACCTGTGTCTCCATGTTAAACATA
>JARQOC010000006.1:341864384-341905450 GCA_033576535.1 Allobates femoralis
TTTTCTTTTCAAAATTCTTTTTATTATGAATTTTCAATGCAAGATAATACAGAAAGATTAACAAGGTGAGGTGGTCAAGAACTTACTTTACAGCCAAGATAATGTATTAATTCGAGTCCCGTAGGTCTACATCTTTGGCGTAGTTATTAGCATATATTGCAGGTGAGGGTCCTTGACCCAATATTACTATAGTAAAGTGTAATTAGGCAAAACAATGTGGTGGGGAAGTAGTGAGAGGGAAAGAGGGGCAGAAGGTAAAAACACGAAGGAAAAATGGAGAAGGGGGGATAAAGAGGACAAGAAAGGAGGGGGGGGAGGTACAGGACTTGTCCATTCACAGCTGATCAGGGTCTATCTTGCATCTTTTTAGTGGTTTCTTATGTTTTCAAGGTGGCGGTAATCCAACCAAGGTTGCCAGGTTAATAAGTGGGCAGTTTTATTATTGTTTACCAAAGCTGCAATTTCAGCTACTTGATAGAGGGAGTGGGTTTTTTCCATCAGTTGAGGCAGTGTGGGTATGTTCGGGGTTTTCCAATACAGCGGTATCAATAGCTTCGCCGCGGTGAGTATATATTGGGCTAGAAGCGACCCCGTTTTAATGTTGGGCCAGGTTGGAATATGTAATAGTGCCATTTCCGGTGTTAGATGAAGAGGTCTCCCTATTATAGTTTGAATAAGTCTCTCGACCGTCTTCCAAAATGTCTGCAAGTCCGGACAGTTCCACCATATATGGTAGTAGTCAGCTGTCTCTGCTCCACATCTCCAGCAACCACTCGTGAGATCCGCATTCCATTGCCGAACACGATCCGGGGTAATGTGCCATCTCGTGACTATTTTGAAAGAGGCCTCCTGAGCTCTCACACATTGAGAGGGGCCATGTGAATATCTATAAATATGTCGTATTTGCGACGGTGAAAACCTGTACCCCAGATCGCGTTCCCAGTGGGCTATGTAAGCTCTGGTCATGCTGGTTTCGGCAGTTATCAACGATTGGTATATTTTTGAGAAGATCTGTCGTGGCTTCGAGACTGAAGCACAGAGTTTCTCAAATGCCGTCAGCTCTCTCATTAGATCAGAATTTTTTAGAAGCGGCAGGAGAATGTGGCTCATGACATTATAATGGACAAAGTTTAGGCGTGAAAGACCAGGTCTAGCTCTGAGTTCAGTCAATGTGAGTATGGTTCCATCACGGTGCAGCTGATCTACAGGGCAGTCAAATGATTTATCTTTTAAGTGATGCTCCATTGGGATTCCGCCCCCCATGTGGGCCAGCAGGTCTCTGAGAGTGGTCAGGGGGGTGAGGAGGGGCATAAGGTTCCCTCCCACCTCCCGCCAAATTTTCATTGTGGCTCTAGTGTGCGGCTGGAGCAGGGAAATGAGTTTACGCTCCGTGGAGTGGAGTAACATAATTGAGCGGAGGCTGTACGGCGCCAGTGATTCCTCTATCTTTAACCACTGTTTGTCTCTAGGTTGGCGCATAAAGTCCACCGTCCGGGTTAATTGTGCTGCTAAATAATACGTTTTAATATCCGGAGCTCCCATACCCCCCAGAGTTTTAGGAAGGGACAGTGTGCGATGGGAAATGCGGGGCTTTCTACCTTTCCACATGTAAGTGACAAACAGGGAGTTGATTTTAGAGAGAAAGGAAGATGGGACTGATATAGGCAACATTTGAAACATGTAGTTGAATCTGGGCAGAATCAGGCTTTTTAGGATATTCTTTCTCCCCATCCATGAAAGATAGCTATCTTTCCACGTTCGCATAATAGTTGTCGTGGATGTCAGGAGGGGCAACAGGTTGAGTTTACAACAGTAAACTAAACTGGGTGGCCACCTTTCTAGACCCACGGTTCAAGGAAAAATTTACTTCACTACTGTTGCAGTTACCAAGGGGTTTTACAATAGAATCCTTCAAGAGGGCCTTTGTTGATCATTTGATGGCAAAATCACCCTCAGACACTGCTGCTAGCAGAGGTACCAGGTCTGTGCAACAGCATGCATTAATGGAGAGAGACACAGCCAGCAGGTCCAAAAGAGGTGGTGGTAAAATGTCTATGACTAGCCCAGGGTATGGGGACTCGGGTATCTGGGCCCTCTGCTGCAGTAGGGATGTCACTGGTGGTCTGCCAAGACCTGTGGCCCTGGTGGTCAACTAAAAAAGGGGTAATTGGGATGGGAATAAGAGTTTATAAGTTTATCGTGACACCACCTGCAGATTCTGGTGATGTAGCACCAGTGCCGCTTCAGACCTCCGGAAGGTGATGGTATAGCAGCTGAGATGGTACAGCTCCCTGCAGGTAGAGCTGGCCCTCTGAGGCAGGGATGCACCTGTAGTGATGGAAGTGCTGATGATGGAGGTAAGTAAGTTGTAGTGCAGCAGTGAATAAGCACACAGAGTCTCTGTCACTCTACCTGGGTACTTCACTGGAACAATGCTGATGGTGGTACAGTTCACAGAAGATAAACGTTGTTAAGTAAGGATAGCCGGCTGAGTAGTCACAGTGGGATGCAGGATCCCTTGGAGTCGCCCGTGGTATGCCTACCATGTCTCTAACCTGTGTCCTGCTGCTACTGCCTGTCCGGGAACAACCCACTTAGTACCAGGCCCGATTGGGGTGCTTTCTGATTATTCCAGTTTCCCACTCTTCTCTCTCCTGTACTGGATCTCACCCCCGGTGGGTTATCCTGATGTGACTGGTTTCCTTTTTGACAGGGTGTTGGGGCCGGTAGACAGACCTGTGACCTCCAGTGTTACGGCTCAGGGGCTGAACTCCCTGTGCCGCATCTTTGGAACCCGCTATCCAGTGTATGGACTAGGGTTCCATCCCTGAGTATAGGCGCTCAGGGGGTCCCCTCCTTCAGTCTGGGCTGCCTGTTCTCTCTCTCCAGGCCCACTTTCTGGAAGTCTCCTTTCTCTCTCTTGGAGGCTCCCCGTGCTCTGTCTTTCCACAGTGCAGACTAAAACTCACTGTGTGTCCTCCCTCCTCCCATAACTCCGCTCCTAGGGTACAGGCCCAAAACCATCTACTCTAGGTGGGTGTGTGGTAGTGCTAGGATGGGATCCTCCTACAAATCCTACATTCCACTGTGACAGGGATAGCCGCTCACTCATTCATGGGTGCAGTACCCCAACTGTGACGCCTGACCAGTGGGACGCCACATTCCCCCTTGGTAGAATACACTCGTCCGCGAGTATGGTTAACTGGGGTTATGGTAGAGTGACATTTTCTTTTTTTTATGAAACAATAACAATAATGGGTAACATATTTACATTTTCAAGCATTGTGTTTCATCCCTTTATGGGAGACACCAAACTTAGAACGTTGCATGGTATAAAAAAAACATTATTAACAGGATACTTTGGCCTCGCGCGGACGCAGCGGTAATTATTGTCCTGCACAGTCCAGTGTGTCTTATCACCGCTGGGCCACTTGGGTTTAAACATCATTATGTAACAGAGTAAGAGTTCTCATGAAAGTTTGAGTCTCAATGGGGCAAAAAGGACGAAAAGGGATTCATTATTCAAGAAAACAAAAGCAAGATAAATTAAGTATTTACACTCAGGTTTACTCATAATAACTGTAGTAGTTGCTTAGAGGCTGGCTCCTCTTATGGCACACCATCCCATGGGTTCCGCATGCTGCTCATGGTCTCCATGGCACAGATCTCGATCCAGGTGACCGCGGCATAGATGGGGCTCTACATCTCGTCACCCCACAAAAATGTTGTCTTTTATACCAGTTTCGCGTATAGACCCCCACCTGTCCCCATAGCGGAACGACACAACAGTACCTTTCTTTCTCAGCTACATAGTAACATAATAACATAGTATTTAAGGTTGAAGGAAGACCTTAAGTCCATCTAGTTCAACCCATAGACTAACATGTTGATCCAGAGGAAGGCAAAAAAAACTCATGTGGCAACACTAAGCTCTACATTGGGGAAAAAAATTCCTTCCTGACTCCACATATGGCAATCAGACTAGTTCACTGGATCAACGCCCTATCAAAGAATCTAGTATATATAACCGGTAATATTATATTTTTCAAGAAAGGCATCCAGGCCACTCTTAAATTTTAACAGTGAGTCACTCATTACATCATGTGGCAGAGAGTTCCACAGTTTCACTGCTCTTACAGTAAAGAGTCCACGTCTGTAATTAGGATTAAACCTTCTTTCCTCCAGACGTAGAGGATGCCCCCTTGTCCCTGTCTCAGGCCTAAGAGTAAAAAGATCATTAAAAAGGTCTTTGTACTGTCCCTCATATATTTATACATTATTATAAGATCACCCCTAAGCCTTTGTTTTTCCAAGCTAAATAACCCCAAGTTTAATAACCTGTCTTGGTATTGCATACCCCTCAGCCCTCTAATAACCTTGGTCACTCTTCTCTGCACCCGCTCTAGTTCAACTATGTCTTTCTTAAGGTACTGTTACACAAAGAGATATCTGTGCAGACATTGCTTGCAGCTCACTGGTTGCAGTGAAATCATGGACAAATTGTTCCATTCTACATGTGAGTTTATATCTACCCATACACCCAGATCTTTTTCAATGGTAGTTTTGCCCAGTGATTTATAATTAAGAACATAATTATAAATTTTATTTACTCTGCCCAAGTGCGTGAACTTACGTTTATCAATAAATAATGTAGAAAAATCCAGCACCCATAAACTTGCAATATGAGGATTTATTCAAACAAGAACGCCATCTGTGGTGAATCGGCCTCCGAACCTGGCAGCTCCACAGCGCCTCCTGTTAGACCCAGGTCAGTCAGAGAACTGCCTGAGGATAAAGAAGGGCCGCAGCTGCCTTGCCTGTGCTGGTTTATTAAGGCACCTCTCAGTGAGTGTGGTATATGCCTTCTAGCCCGCAGCTAGAAGCACATATAATCTCCTCCACCCCGTCACTGCCAGAGGCCCTGAATAACCCCACGCACAAATGCTGCCACCAGCTTCTAGTTTAATATAAGTCCGGTCCGTGGTCGGGCTTATATTGGGTCAGAAACCAACCCAGGTAGCGTTATATGAGCACACGGACGTGGGGAATCGTGATCAAGATAAAAAGAGCAACTCAAGATTAAATTTATATATTTAATCACCCTAATGGTACACTAGATATTAATATTTACAGTTATTATTCAGATGTTACAAATATTACAGTCAGATATGCCAATAAAAGGAGGAATGGAATACACAGAATTACATACACATGTGAGCAGTTACCTTAGTGCTAATGGCGCCACAAGGGCGGCGTGATGCCAATCTGTTCCTTGGGTAATCTCTGGCCTTGGTGGAATAATGCCCATTCAGAAGAAATACCAGGTGGAGATGGGGCAGATGAGTTTTATACATCATGGGCTGCCCCTGTCTCCACCCATCTCACACCTCTGGGCTGTCTCACAATTCCCACCCCTCTGAGGGGAGATATGGACACCCAGATTCCATAATGTTCCCTAGCCGTGTCCATGAGCATCGCAGACGGAAGATAATACTTTCATATTTTTAGTTATGATTTTATCTTCGTCTGGATGGGAAACATGCCTACTCTGAGTACCCCCTACCAGCCAATATCCTGTTTAGATGGCTTACAGTTATCCTACATCCATGTGAATACCAGCCCTATTTCCGTCTAGATGTCACGATCATGGATCTACGCTTGCCATGTTCATAGGCAGCACGGCTCATGAAATATTAATGTTATAGTCACGGTGCCTTCCAGTTTGCCTGGGAAGAAAGAGACTTAAATTGAACGTGTCACCTTTTGGCATAACCTCAGTCCTGAGGAAGCCGCATACATCTACCTGATTACCATATCAAAGTTAAGGGAGAGTGTCTTTGTGTTGCCAGTTGGCTTGTAGCTAGGTGCTAATTACTCTGCCATTTGTCAGATGAATGACTTCTGCCTGTCAGAAGGGTGGGGGCTTACCTCTTTATGAGTGAGATGTGCCTTCAAATTGCTTTCTGGGTGGAATATGGGGAATATGAAACAATATTCATCACACCTCCCCCTCTTAGACGGCGCTAGGGGGTAGCACATTCCTGTGTTCCCCCGCACGCCCGTCCGCTACCTCCCCTCGCCGGGATAACCCATCAGCGTTACCGTGGTCCCGGCCCCTCCTGTGGCGAATGGTGAAGTCGTATTGCTGGAGCGCAAGGCTCCAGCGCAGCAACCTCCCATTCGTCCCAGAGACCGAGTGTAACCAGCTGAGGGGGTTGTGGTCCGTCTCCACGATGAAGTGGCGTCCGTACAAGTATGGCTGCAGACGCTGCAGGGCCCACACAATTGCCAGACATTCCTTTTCCATCGTGGAGTAGGCCACCTCTCTCGGCAATAGCTTCTTACTCAGGTACAAAACAGGATGTTCCTGACCTGTGGTGTCAACCTGGCTGAGCACCGCCCCGAGGCCAAAGTCGCTGGCGTCGGTCTGTACCACAAACGGCCGTGCAAAGTCGGCAGCTTGTAGTACCGGGGAGTTGGAGAGGGCAGCCTTGAGTGCGTGGAAGGCCGCCTCGCAATCAGCGGTCCAGTTGACCGCAGATGGCAGCTTTGCCCTGGTGAGGTCCGTCAGGGGCTTCGCCAGGGCACTATAGTGTGGAACGAACCTCCTATAGTACCCAGCAGTCCCAAGGAACGACATCACTTGCTTTTTGGTCCTTGGGGTGGGCCAGGAGGTGATGGCTTCCACCTTCCCAGGCTCTGGCTTCACAGCCCCCCTGCCTATCCGGTGACCCAGGTAAAGGACCTCACTCATGCCCAGCTGGCACTTCTCTGGCTTGATGGTCAATCCTGCCTGGTGGATCCGCCTGAGCACCTGCACCAGATGCTCCAGGTGATCCTCCCAGGTGGGGCTGAAGACGGCAATGTCATCCAGGTACGCAGCCGCGTACCCTTGGAGTCTCTGGAGCAGGATATCGACCATCCGCTGAAAAGTGGCAGGGGCATTCTTCATGCCGAATGGCATGACCGTGGACTCGTACAGTCCGAAAGGGGTGATAAAGGCAGAGCGTTCCCGTGCCTGGCGGGTCAGGGGAATCTGCCAATACCCCCGGCTCAGATCCATTATGGTCAGGTACCTTGCCCCGGCCAGCCGGTCGAGCAGATCATCGATGCGTGGCATAGGGTACGCATCGGTGACTGTGACAGCGTTGAGCCTACGGTAGTCCACGCAGAACCGGGTAGTTCGGTCCTTCTTAGGGACAAGGACTACGGGTGAGGCCCACGCGCTGTTGGATGCCTGGATCACCTCCAGCTTCAGCATCTCGTCGATCTCCTGGCGCATTTGCTGCTGCACTTCGGGAGCGGTCCGATAGGCTGAACGCCGGATCGGGGGGTGATCCCCAGTGTCCACATGATGGACGGCAGACTGAGTCCTTCCGGGCAGGCTGCTGAACAGCTCCCGGAAGGGGTGAAGTGTGGCCCACAGCTGGTCGGCCTGGGCTTGCTCCATGTTGTCGTGCACCAGCTGCGTCAAGGCCTGCATTTTGTCCCGGAAGCGCATGACATATTCAACAACCGACACTCCGGGGGCAGCCAAGTCCCCTTCCCAAGCTTCTTTCACTAAGGCCAGAGGCCCCAGCACACGTCGTCCGTACAGGAGCTCAAAGGGCGAGAACCCTGTTGAGGCCTGGGGGACCTCCCGGTAGGCAAACAGCAGGTGCGGCAGAAACCGCTCCCAATCATTCCCATGGGAGTCGACCAGCATCCTCAGCATCTGCTTCAGAGTGCCATTGAACCGTTCGCACAGACCATTCGTCTGTGGATGGTACGGACTGGCCTTCAGCTGTTGCACCTGCGTTTGCCGACAGAAGGACTCCATCAGCTGCGACATGAATTGGGTCTCCCGGTCAGTGAGCATTTCTTGGGGAGAACCCACTCGGGAGAAAATCTCCAGCAAAGCGGTGGCCACCTTGTCAGCCCGGATGGATGACAAGGCTACCGCTTCTGGGTACCGTGTGGCATAGTCCACTACCGTTAGGATGAAGCGTTTCCCAGAGCGGCTGGTAGTGGACACCGGTCCAATCAGATCTACCGCCACCCTCCGGAAAGGCTCGTCAATGATTGGCAGGTTGACCAGGCGCGCTTTTGGGTGCCGCCCCACCTTACCCACTCGTTGACAGGTATCACACGAACGGCAGTAGGCGGCCACGTCGGTCCCCAACTTAGGCCAGTAGAAATGCTGAGAGAGCTGGTCTTGGCGATCCCCAGGTGTCCGGCCATCGGAATCTCATGCGCAACCCGCAACAACTCAGCCCTGAATGGGTAGGGTACCACTAGCTGTCGGTCCCTGGGCCACGCCTGCGGTGAGCCCTGCTGGACCGTTTCTCGGTACAGCCGTCCCTGGTCCAAGACCACCCGCTCGCGGTCTGACTCCAGGGGAGGCTGTGCCGCCTGTTCCTTAAGAGCTTTCAGGCTGTCATCTGCTTCCAACGCAGCCTGAAACTCCTGACTTGACGTGGCCAGAGTGGATGGGACCACCCCGTCCATAGTCAGTTCCCCGGGACCTGTCTCCTGGCCTCCGTCTGACTCCGCGGCCACTTGGTCTGAAGGAGGGAAGCCGTCGGACCTCCGCGAGGTCCCCTGGGCTCTGGCACCCCCACTCCTGGTGACAGCAGCTATGGCTGCTGTAACCATGGGCAATGCCTGCTTCCCCTCCGCTCCTGACCAAGTCGTCGGTGCAGGCGGACTATCCTGGCCTCCTGACATCCCGGTGGTGGGGGGTTCCTGCCCTGGGATCTCACCTGGTGGCTTCACTTCTCCTGTGACAGCCCCATACTCCCCGACATGTTCCACCCCTTGCAGCTCCTCAGAGCGCAGCGTCTGGGCCTTACCTGGCAGCACCACATTCCCTGTGGGTACTCCGACCTCGACCGCTGACTCCCTGGCTACAATACCTTGCTGCTTACAGCAGAGAGCAGTGTCACATCCATCTGTGTCTGCTCCTTCTGCAGCTCTCAGCCCCATCATCCCCCTCTGTCTCCCCTCTGAGAACAAAAGGTGAGCTGGCTGATCCTGGCCTAAGGCCATTCTACAATTCTCTTTATCTTCCTCCCCCCTCCCTGTCACTGTCAGCCCTTTGTGTTCTGTGTTGTGTGGAGGGTCACTGCAAACATCATCAACATCGTCAATAATAACATCATCATTAATAACGTCATCCCCATCAACACTCCCAAAATTGGACAGTACACATTCTGGTGGATCAGAACTGGGGGGGTCAGTGGCCACATACTTGGACACTAGCCGCCCCAAGTCTGACCCAAGCAATACATTCGCCGGAATATTAGCCGAGACCCCCACCTCCCTCACTCCCCTCCCCGCACCCCAGTCCAGATAAACCCTGGCAACAGGCAATGCGGGTTCCACGCCTCCAATTCCGGAGACGGCGAGGGACTTTCCGGGGATCAAGTCCTGGGGGGAGACCATCTCTGGTCGCACCAAAGTCATCTCTGCGCCGGTGTCCCGCAGTCCCATGGCCACTGAGCAGCCTATGGTGACGGGTTGGAAATTGTCAAGGGACCTACCACCACCCCCACCCACACACAAAACAGTGGCCGTTTTTGGGGACGGTGTCTTATGGCGCTGAGGACACATGGCCTTGAAGTGTCCTGGTTGGTTGCAGAGGTGACACCGTCTGGGTTCTGCTGCCAACCTGGAGAGGGGAACAGGGGGTAATAGAGGGGCTGCCCCCTGCATTCTGGGGGCTGGGGTCACGGGTGCAGGGTTGGTCTTACCCCCTCTCCAGGTGCTGCTGCTGGTCCTCCTGGTCTCAGGTACTCGGTTGTTGGTGTACTCGTCTGCCAGGACCGCTGTCTCACAGGCCCCCTTCGGTTTCCGGTCGCGGATGAACTGTTGAAGGTCCTCGGGACAGTTCCACAGGAATTGCTCCATCACGAACAACTCCTGGACCTCCTGGGCTGTGCTGCGCTCCAAACCTTTGATCCAGTGGTCAGCCGCTCTCAAGAGGGCCAGCATGTGGTCGGTCCAGGTATCCTTTGGACCCCTCTGCAGGCTTCGGAACTTCTTGCGGTAGGACTCCGGGGTGAGGTTGAACTGTCGGATCAGGGCCTGCTTGATGCTCGCATAGTCTGGCGACTCCCCGGCAGGGAAGTCCCCCAAGGCTTTCATGGCGTCACCCCTCAGACGGGGGGTCAGGTACTGGGCCCACTGGCCTGAGTCCAGGTTGTACTGCCTGCAGGTCTGCTCAAAGGCCAGCAGAAAGCTATCCAGGTCTCCGCCTGCCTCCAGAAGAGGAAAGTTCTCAACTCGGACCTTCGGTGGCTTGGGCTCCTGGTTGGCTGGAACGGGCTGCGAGATCCCGAGCTGAGCCAAGGTGAGCTGGTGCTGGCGCGCTGCAGCCTCACGGCGCTCTGTAGCTTCACGCTCTGCAAGTCGTTCTGCAGCTTCACGCTCTGCAAGTCGCTCCGCAGCTTCACGCTCTGCATGTCGCTCTGCAGCTTCACGCTCCACAGCCTCACGTCGCTCTGCAGCTTCACGCTCCACAGCCTCACGTCGCTCTGCAGCTTCACGCTCCACAGCCTCACGTCGCTCTGCAGCTTCACGCTCCACAGCCTCACGTCGCTCTGCAGCTTCACACTCTGCAAGTCGTTCTGCAGCTGTCATGAGGGTCTCGTAGGTGCTCTGGTCTCCAGCTACAAGTCGAGCCAGGGCAGCTTGAAAAAGGGCATCCGAGCCCATCTGGCTGGAGCGACCAGCAGGTGGTGATCTGCCCACTGCGGGGCTGAGGACAGGGGGTATTTGCCCCACTGCAGAGTCGACCACTGGGGATTGGCTCCTTGAGGACCTGTGCATGGTATCCTCCTCGCCTAGACCAACAGTGTCCTCCACCACCTCTTGCATATCAGCCACAGCAAGTGCCCTCTGCAGCGCTTGGCTCCTGGTACCCTGGGCCAGTTTAGCACCTCCTGGTCACTGACACACAGCTGCAACCTGATGCACCCACACACCTTATATTTGCACTCTGACTGTCTAGTGTTGAGTTGATCTTAGGACCCTGACAGCAAAGCTACTGCCAGCAGCCCTTATGGTACCTTTACACGCCGCCACAACAGGATGGATACCAACGGCAACTTGACGTGCACGAGCACGGCCGAACGGTTACCAACGGGAACCGCACCCTCTATACACGCCGCCACAAGGTGCGCTACGCTACGCTACATCTACAGCTACATACATCGCCGGGTGTCGCAAGTAGCCGTCTGTAGCTCAGCGTACCAGCTTTACACACAGCCACCACAGAGTGATCTGGGAGCAACAAAGGCAGGACGTAAAACAAATAGGCGTGCCACAGACCTGTACGCCGCGCCCAAACCACAACCATTGGCCAACACTACGGAGTTGTGATTGGGCACGACGGAAAGGGCGGATGGCCGAGACGTGCCGTACTAGTGAACGGAGTGTGGCACGGAATAAGCGCTTGTGACATGGCGGAGCCTGGCGAATGCATCCAAATCGATGGTAATGGGTCACGCTAGAGCGGTGGCCAGTCACATATCCCGTGTGTATTAAAGTAGCGGTCCGGGGCTATGTGTGCGTAGTACAAGTGTTTGCCGTGTCACGCACGATCAGCGCTTGTGACAGCCGCGTGTGCAGATTGAACTGAGGTGCGTTTGTGTGCCACACATTAGCGTCTTACAAAAGACAGTATGTGCGTTTTCTGTCAAAAATCTGTGACAACTGTGGCGAAGTATGTGTATGTATACAGGCTGAATGGGGTTTAATATATGTGCTGACAGATGTGAATGTAGTGGAACAGCTTCCAAGGCACCAAGTCAAAGATCTGTGTGACAGTGTATTAGCAAACACCTGACAAGAATATGTCCTGCATCAATGTGCTGTGTGCAGGGGACCCTCTGCCTACAACAAAAAAAAGGATCATGTACGCACAATGGCCACAAACACTGTTGGGCAAAAGACTTTCAGAAAAACATGGCTACCCACACATATTGTGTGCACAATCCCAGCCAATAGGTGGCTATGACATCCCAGGCCCCCACCCAACCCTGCATCACATTGCCCTCCTCCACCAAGTAATCAGGCTCACACAGATGATGTTGGATCCAACAGAAAAAGGTTTAATATATTGCATGAATCTTGACCTTGTCTTGTGCAAACAAAATATACATAAAGTAAAAACATTGTCGAATTCAAGAGCAGGTGACATTCATCAGGGAAATTCAATGGATAAGCAAATCACCACACATTGCAAACTGTGGATGGAAAAAATACTAAAATAACCTAAACTAACTAACTAAATAACTACATAATGAAAACTCATGCACATAATGCAAACAAAGAGAATGGAAAAGGTCAACCAAACATTAAAGGGGTGCAGCTAACCTGCTGTCACCTCCATTGAAAACACAAAAAGCAACTCCCAGAGCCAGCCACATTATATGGCCTGGTCCTGCCAGCTCACTGCACCAGACCCATTGAAGTAGGAGCAGTAAGCTTCTCTACTGTCCCTGGCCTCCTGCCGAGTGCGGCCATGGCTCTGCGGCTGGAGTGGCACAATCACATGGGCCTCATCACGCCAAGACCCTGGACGGAGCTCCCCTGTTGTAGCGTCTGCATTATCTACATAACCTCCTGGCGTGTATGATGCCCTATCCCTACGACGCAGGAAGTTATGTAGCACACAGCAGGCCACCACTACCGCCTCAATAGACTCCGGTTTCATATGTATAGGTGTATGAAAAATCCGGAATCTATTGGCCATTATCCCAAACGCATTTTCAACTACACGGCGGGCCCGGGATAGCCGGTAGTTGAAAATGCGTCTCGCAGAAGTAAGGGCCCTCTGGGGATATGGCCGCAGTAGGTGCTCCTGAAGTGGGAATGCTTCATCCGCCACAAACGCAAAGTTGAGATGTTCGGTCGTGTGCTCATTTGAGGGTAAGTTTAGCCCACCATTCCCTAGTAGTGTTGCCAAGGAGCTTAGGGCAAACACCCCCCCATCTGAGTTGCGACCAGGCATTCCAACATCCACGTAGAGGAACTCATAGTTGGCATCTACTACAGCCATGAGGATTATACTACAATACCCTTTGTAATTGTAATACAAAGAGCCAGAGTGGGCAGGTTTGGTAATCCTCACGTGCTTACCATCCAATGCCCCGCCACAGTTGGGGAAGTTCCACCGGTTTCAAACCCTTGGGCCACTTCCAGCCATTCTGCAGCGGTTAATGGCATTTTCATGTAGGCTGGCTGCAGAGCTCTCCAGATGGCCCAACACGTTTCAGGGATCAGGCGGCTCAGCAGGGGCAGGGAGACACGTGACACGTATGTGAGGGATGTCATGGACTGCCCTGTAGCCAGGAACCGCAAAGTGATCGCCAACCGCTCAGCAGCTGATACTGATGGTCGCATTATAGTGTCCTGACGCGCTATCATTGGCCCTACACGCTCCAATAGGAAGGTGAAACAGTCCTCGGGCATACGGAGATAGTTTCGGTAATCATCAGGACAGTTAAGCTCCAGCTCCCGCAACAGCTGCATGTGGCCCCGGGTTTCCCGCCTCAGAAGCCAATCACGGGTCCACATCCGCCGCTGTCTGCGCCTCATCAACCTTTCATACCGATCCTGATACCACATTTGCTCTTCCACCAACGCAAGAGCCACGATAACATTGCGGTCATGGATATTCTGCATCCTCAATATCAGCACCTGTAGATGAGAATACACAACATGAGTACATAGACCAAAATGTGGGCAAGTCAGCAGGTTCAGCAAGCCACACCTCTTTTCGATTACACACTATAGCCAAGATGATGGGATCTCTTGTGTGGGCCCAAAACACAACCCTGAAGCAAGGACGGCAAACACCCAGTAGTCACCCCAAACAACATGGCACACGGCGATTGAGAGTGGCCTCCTCTACATCAACGTCAATGGGAGCTCCCAAAATTCACACATCTGCACCTAGGTGAGTTAGAAAGGGACATGTGTCACCAATAATGTTGGTCAAACAGGTCCCATAATCCATTACACAGCCCATAATGTCTATTGATTACAGTAAAAATGAGAAGAATAACGAATGTGACGTACCCCGATATGGAAGGTTGAGGAAGGCTACATGAACCAAACAACATTGCACATGACTGCGGATGGTTACCCATGGTGTAATTGGTTTTTGAAGGTGTAATTTTACATACACATGTATGCCATGTCTGGCGCCCAACACCTCAAAGCCCTGTGTCATCCCATTCCCGTTGGACACAGTCTCCATTGGCCACAACCAGTATGCAGAAATCGATCCAGTCGACATGAGTGACACAGTTCCGTCTACAGTCATGCATCCATTCTCCTGTATGTTGTCTGCAAACAAACACAGCAATGTATCTGAACAAAAGTGTCAAGGGCCACACAAAATGCCGTATCCTAACCCACACACTACACTATATGTCGTCCCCTACAATACAAACCCCTATATCGGCCGCTACACCAGTCTCCGGCGCTCTCCAAGAACATCAACATATGCACCCCACCCTGCGCCAATTCCATGTGTGTCCACAAAAACTTACCTAATGGGTCTGGCCAGCAAGCGTAATGTTTGGCGGGATGGGCAACTTTTAAAGGGCCGCCAACCTATCACGATTCAGCGATCTCCACCAATTAGCGGAAGGCAAATCCGCACCCAGGTGCCCCTTCAGGATGTGCATTATTGTGTCCGCTGTGATTGGTGTCCCGGACTATAAAGGCAGGTCAATGGCCACTGCTCCGTGTCCAGACGTCGATGTGCATTGAGCTACTAGTGTCCTGTTTGACTTCTGTTGCTCTGACGGTAAGCCTCTTTAGCGGTTTGTAAGAAAATGTAATGAACGCAGCTGGTTCTGGCACAGGCAGCTTAGGCGATGTGTGTATGGCCATGTTTGAAGCGGCATGCAAATATTTACCACGTAATATTCAATATGTGAACCTTATTCTGTGTCGCCCAGTAGCCACGTAGTGCCTCTACTTATGTAGTGTAAGTATGTATTGCACCTTCTGCTTTGTGGCAATGGTAAAAGAGCACGCTGTTATTTCTTTGGCTGGTACTTCACATCAACATTTCAGGGTGGTAGAATTGTGGCGGACATTCCAGGGATGTTGGGTACATGTGTTAAAATGGAACTTCCACGTCTGGAGGAACACCTACATGATCATCTGGGTGCACATTACATGTAGTATGTGCAGTGTTGGCACACACCCAGGCCGCCTTTCTGATATAGTGACCCCTTACCATTGTGGACACTGGCCAGGTACTAGTTAGCACACAATGTGTTTTGTCACATGTTGGCCTACAGGTATGTACGCACACACCGTGTCAAGGTGTGTTGCAATAGGTACATTGGGGACAGAAATCATGTTTGAAACATCTGTAGGTGGACACCGATATCCGGTGCTTGATAATGGCTGCATACATGTGTTTGAGTTAGTAGCGGTCTGAGATTGAGAAAATGCCCCACTCATGCCCAGTTTCACTCCACAAAATAGCTGCATAGATGATCACTGTAGAAAGTTAATGATTATGTGTATGATTGTGGCAAGTTTTGAAATGTCGGTATGCCTTGTGTTGTGACTGTGTTTTTTTTGTTTATTTTTTCATCGGCAGATGCCGACGGGTACTGTGGAATTGGAAACCCAGCTTCTCACGGAGTATCAGCGGCACGAATGTTTGTGGCGCAGCTCGCTGCCCGAATATAAAAATCGGGCAGCGAGGGCCGAGGCCTACAGGAGTCTTGTGGCTCTGGCAAATCGCTTGGAGCCAAGGGTAGGCAAGACGTGGGACCAGCCTATGGTGGCACTTAAGATCAAAAACATGAGGTCGGCGTTCATGCGGGCTCACATTCTGTACCAGCGTCGTCGCTCAGGGGCTGGAGCAGAGGAGGTACCATCACCTACCCTATGGTACTATCCCCTGTTCACCTTCATCCTGGGCGAGGTTCGCCCGCATCGAACGACCACCAACTGCCCCGTTGCTGCGTCCCATGTAGGCCCGGCTGCATCACCACCTGCGCCACAGGAGGTGGGTAATTGTGTGACAGTGGTGGCCCACAATGTTTCCTTCACATGTGTGCTTCTATAAATCCTTCACACCAAATGTGTTGCCATATTTACCTCCTTGCTGCGGCACACCTTGGGGTGTCAATCTATCTGCCCTCCTTCCATGACTTACCAGACTTTTCTATTCTATGCTTCCAGCCGTATTGCAATGTTGCTTCTTCCACAACATCTTGGTATGTTTAGGTTAGTTATTTAAGGGTTTCAAGATAGCAGGTGGTTTGTTCTCAAACAGCCACATAGTACCATGTAGTAAATGGTGCTGTCTCACATGTGTGTTGGCTTTGTTGCCAGTGGGTTAAAGGTAATTGAGTGAGGGGTGGATTCTCACCATAAAGGACTCCTAATGGGAAGGTGCCCAATATGTGTCATTGGCCAGCACAGCCCCCAGTATCAAGGTGTTGTGGTGACATGTCCTAATATTGGCTTACGGCTACGTGACAAACAACTAATTATGTATTTAGCTGAGCTCCTGGAATGGTCGAGGTGAGTGTACAGGAGAACCACTGGTGTTGGGGTCTTGAACCTTATTTGCTTTACTGTGTTATTCCTCATTTTCCATTCTGCTAGTTGGCCTTGGTGTGTGTGGGAGTGGTATATAGAGTCCTGTTGTGAATGTATACAGTTGATATAGCCTCCACTAATGGTATTTTTTTTATTTTTCCCCACCCACAGGCCCCAGAAGAGGACGGCTCCATTGCCGAGGATTCTGTTGCTGATGATGCTCAGCCCATGACATCTGGGGCTGAGCAGGAGGGCGCGGCGAGTGATGGGTCCAGCCCAGGTCCCAGCTCCGGGATCCGTCGCCGCCGACGTCCTGCACCACCTGAGACGGAGCTGGCGACCTGGGCCCGACGCGTGTTGTTGGATGAACAACGGACCCACATGGACCCCGACGCCCTCTACATGAGCAACAGAATGCGAGGGATGGAGCCGCTCCAGAAGAAGATCCTTCTGAGGGTGTTCCACAATGCCGCTGATGCTGCCGATGATGGGGCCCTTCAATGGGGCTGCCACGTCCCCTCCCCCATGCAACACACCTTGTGGCCCCTTTCACCAGCTGCCCCATCTCGGCCCGTGAGAAGACCGGCCCCGCCACAGTCACCCCATCCCCCCTTAACACATCGTCGTTCAACCAGACGTTCTGGGGCAGGTCGGGGCTGCCCTCAGAGGAGGGGGGATGCGGCATTGTCAGAGCCGACAGAAGAGGAGTAATTTGGACACTAGTAGCCAATGCACAGAATTGGCAGTCTGGACTTTATAATTTCAGGAATTGCGTTTTATATGTATATTTTGTTGATTGATTTTTGGCCAAAATTACTGGTTTTTTTTTAATTTTTTTTGCCACTAAAATTCTATTCTTTGTAATTTATTTTAAATTCCAGCCTGGAATAAATTTTATTTATTAACACAATTGTGTATTCATTTCAGAATAAGGATTGTGTGGGTTTTTGGGGGTGAATGTAATTGTGGCCAATAATAGGTTTCCCCAAGCCACACAATATGGGCCAGTGCTCGCTCAGCAGGATCACCATCGGTTCATTTGGAATGTCTTAGCACATTCACAAAGGGATGTTGTGATGTGCCTCACATAGTTAGGTTATGGTGAGGTTTGGTCACCAAATATTAGTAAGGTCACATGAAGGAGCGTATAACAAAGTTAGAACAGCATTGTATTGTAAACATACATGTGTCACAGACATTTGCCATCATACAAGGTAGGCTTAGGCCAGATGGGGCTAGCCAGTCCACACTTGTGATGGTCCCAATGTGGGACAGTATAGCGATTGTAGGCCAGATGGGGCTAGCCAGTCCACACTTGTGATGGTCCCAATGTGGGACAGTATAGGGATTGTAGGCCAGATGGGGCTAGCCAGTCCACACTTGTGATGGTCCCAATGTGGGACAGTATAAGAAAAGAGCCCAACGGGGGCCAAAAATAAAAAAAAAACCAATATTTTCACTTTTGCAAGGCAACAAGCCAACGTGTGAACATTTTAGGGTCCAACAAGGACAACTGTTTGTGGGGCCATGTTTGGCCAGGATACAATGCATCCCTCGAATTCATGGGTGTGAACCATGGTGTGGGTGTAGGTCCGCCAGCATTTGAGCCAGGCGGCCAAGGTCCTGCAGGCCACGCTGTAGAGCCGTGGTCAAACGGGCCACAAATGCCTGATGGGCCTGGATGAATTCCTCCATGGTAGGGGCACCTGTATTGGGAGTAAACACAAACTTTAGTACACACTCGTCACTGCTGATGGTTAGTCATGACTGGCCGCAACCATCCACTTACCCTGTTCCTCCAAATCCAGTTCACCATCAGACGGGGAGGGAGATGGGGTCAAGCTCCATCCATATGAGCCCGCACGTTCACCATCTGGAAAAAGGGAGAACCAACATGGTTTACTTTGTTTACATAAATTGTTTGGCCCCAGATGAAATTGAAGCAACAGTGTGCAGGGTGTGTGTGGCAACATAACACACTTACCACCATAGTCACTGTGTGGGGACATGGTCACCCCAGGACTCGCCACTGAGCTGGAGACAGTGGGAGGTGGTGTTACTCCCGGGCTGGGGCTCCGTGGCCACATTATGTGGTTCAGGGGTAACAGTGGTCCTGGGCTACGGGCAAAGACTCCTCTGGGCCGCCAGGTACTTGCTGCTCCTCGCCCTCCTGTGGGGAGTTGATGTGTTCCTCCAGCAGCCAGGCAGATGGGGACAGCTGGTCACACTCCAGCGGGCTGCCAGGTGCGGACTGGTCCTCCACGTCCTCTGTCCCGGTGGGTGACGGGACGTCTGGCTCCTGAGGCCCGGGGGAAGGTGTTGACCCTGGGGACAAGGGTGCCACTTGAGGCTGATGTGGTGGGGTTCTTGATGGGCCACCTGGGGGTGGGGCATGGGGCCCTTCTTCTGATGAGGATTCAGCATCTAGTTTGAAATTTGAACATAAAAGACGTAATAAGATCATGCCTACACATTGTTGTCCTACAAAGAGCTTGTGTGGGTATTTATTTGACGGCTATGGCTGGGGTCACACACACACAGATATGTGGCCAGATATTGTTGACAGATCTCTGGTTGCAGTGAAAGCATGGACACATTGTTCCATTTTGAGGCTGTCTCCAAATGTCAACATGTGACCATGATTTGACTGCAAACAGAGATGTGCAAACAATATGTGGGCAGATATCTGTGTGTGTGACCCCAGCCTTACTTAGCATCAACCAGGTGATGCTGGATGCATACACTCATGTTGTATGCATGTACTGTGCGTGTGAGCCATTTTTAGGGCTGACTGGATGAGCACAACACTGTGAAGATGTGTTTGATTGTGTAGGCCACACTGTCCCTTGTCATATGTTTCCATCATTTTTTGTGTATTGTGGGACATGCACATGTGGCGGTGTGTGTTTTGGGGCAACAATTACTCACCACGCAGCCTGCCAATCCTGGCACGGATGTCCAGTATGCGACCTGGGCATTTGTGCTTCAAGTCAGCGATCTTTTTTTGGATCGCTTTTACTGTCCTCTGTACCCCAGTTTGCAGAGCAGGGCCCGCTGGATCCGCCGCACGGTGCACCGATTGCGCAGCCTGGGGTGGCGGTGGTGATGGTGGCCCCAATAGTCCCGACGGTCACAATGATCAATGA
Source organism: Allobates femoralis (assembly GCA_033576535.1). NCBI lineage: Eukaryota > Metazoa > Chordata > Amphibia > Anura > Aromobatidae > Allobates > Allobates femoralis. The sequence goes on from JARQOC010000006.1 coordinate 341,884,094, forward strand.
GGATGATCAGCTCCGCCATCCCCCATGTTGCGGCGCGGTGCACGGCTGCCATGACTGCTATGGTGTGTGCAGAGGCGGGGCTGGCACCTTGCAGGCAGAGTGAAAATGAAACCAACGTCATGACGTCATTACGACCGCTGTGGGGGTGACGCACCTTTATAAGTAGGCCAACACGCAGTGACTCGGCCGACACACTTATGCGGCCCCTACTGCAGAAGACACACAGTGCAGTCCGTACAACACGGCTCTGATCTGTCTACTGGGTAATCTCCTCCGATGTGGTATGGGATTGTGTGCATCTGTGTGCGCGCTGCGCGCACTGCCAGACCCGGAACACTTCTACGGCAGCTGCTGTGCAATAAGCCAGAGCGGTACGTAACACACACTTGTGCGCTGTGTCCCGCATTATTCGTTTTCATGTTGATATGATGTGCACACTGTATGTACATCATGGGCCATTTATGATTTTACGTTCAAGTGTGTGTCCGCGTAATTGTACTACTATCTGATCGTGCATACGGCGCGTATGTGTAGTGCTGAAGGGACAGCTCATCCAAGATGGAGGGCTGTGAGGCAAGGGCCAATCGTAACGCAGCATCTTCCACCAATGATCGCTGAAGGGGCGCGGTATCACGCAGCATGGGTGACGCCTTAGCCACATTGCAGCTACATAGCCGGGTGTCCAGAGTTCCCTTCTGTAGCTTCTTTACACGCCGATACAGCTCGCTACAATCGGCGATGTTGCCATATGTTTATGGGCAGTGCACGGATACAGAGGTATCTGTAGCCGGCTGCGTCGTCCCGTCTTCAGACGCCGCTACTACGGGCGATATTGGCTCGACAAGCTACATTTGTAGCCTGTAGCGGGTTGTATCCATCCTGTTGTGGCGGCGTGTAAAGGTACCATTAGTGTTAGGGAGTTGGGTCCACAACACTATTATCTTGATCCCACCGCTGCCACCACTTGTGGTGAATCGACCTCCGAACCTGGCAGCTCCACAGCGCCTCCTGTTAGATCCAGGTCAGTCAGAGAACTGCCTGAGGATAAAGAAGGGCCGCAGCTGCCTTGCCTGTGCTGGTTTATTAAGGCACCTCTCAGTGAGTGTGGTATATGCCTTCTAGCCCGCAGCTAGAAGCACATATAATCTCCTCCACCCCGTCACTGCCAGAGGCCCTGAATAACCCCACGCACAAATGCTGCCACCAGCTTCTAGTTTAATATAAGTCCGGTCCGTGGTCGGGCTTATATTGGGTCAGAAACCAACCCAGGTAGCGTTATATGAGCACACGGACGTGGGGAATCGTGATCAAGATAAAAAGAGCAACTCAAGATTAAATTTATATATTTAATCACCCTAATGGTACACTAGATATTAATATTTACAGTTATTATTCAGATGTTGCAAATATTACAGTCAGATATGCCAATAAAAGGAGGAATGGAATACACAGAATTACATACACATGTGAGCAGTTACCTTAGTGCTGATGGCGCCACAAGGGCGGCGTGATGCCAATCTGTTCCTTGGGTAATCTCTGGCCTTGGTGGAATAATGCCCATTCAGAAGAAATACCAGGTGGAGATGGGGCAGATGAGTTTTATACATCATGGGCTGCCCCTGTCTCCACCCATCTCACACCTTTGGGCTGTCTCACAATTCCCACCCCTCTGAGGGGAGATATGGACACCCAGATTCCATAATGTTCCCTAGCCGTGTCCATGAGCATCGCAGACGGAAGATAATACTTTCATATTTTTAGTTATGATTTTATCTTCGTCTGGATGGGAAACATGCCTACTCTGAGTACCCCCTACCAGCCAATATCCTGTTTAGATGGCTTACAGTTATCCTACATCCATGTGAATACCAGCCTTATTTCCGTCTAGATGTCACGATCATGGATCTACGCTTGCCATGTTCATAGGCAGCACGGCTCATGAAATATTAATGTTATAGTCACGGTGCCTTCCAGTCTGCCTGGGAAGAAAGAGACTTAAATTGAACGTGTCACCTTTTGGCATAACCTCAGTCCTGAGGAAGCCGCATACATCTACCTGATTACCATATCAAAGTTAAGGGAGAGTGTCTTTGTGTTGCCAGTTGGCTTGTAGCTAGGTGCTAATTACTCTGCCATTTGTCAGATGAATGACTTCTGCCTGTCAGAAGGGTGGGGGCTTACCTCTTTATGAGTGAGATGTGCCTTCAAATTGCTTTCTGGGTGGAATATGGGGAATATGAAACAATATTCATCACACCATCCATCTATTACAGGCAGAATGTGCTAACACCGACGCGTTTTGTCAGAGAACTGCCTTAGTCGTGGGATGTGTCTGCATATATGTCGTTTCAATTCCTCAGTAGTGCAGCCTACATACTGAACTTTGCACAGAGTTCACTCAATTAACCCCATTACGACCAATGACGAGTTTAGCCGTCATGAAAAGATGTCAGTTCCTGCATCATGACAGCTAAACTCGTCATGGCTTTGAACTGTCACTTCTTGTAAACAAACAGTGACAGCTCAAATCTAACAGCTGTCAGTGACAGCTGATGCTCAGGGGCAGAGGTGTGGAGACCCTTTTTCGTGGTCCCCACACTCAGAGCGATGTGATCGGTCAGTCAATCTGACTGACCGATCACATCATGATCGTGCAGGGAAATGCTGAATGACAGCACTTCCCTGCATGATCTCTGCAGGAGCCGGGTTGTCAGCTGTGCCTGTTTCCTGCAATTATCCCTGCTGTCCGTCCACTGCTGTGCCCGCTCTCCTGCCTCCAATCCCTCCTCCTCTCTCTCCTGCCTCCGCTCCCGTTCTCCTGCCTCCGCTCCCTGTCTCCTCCATCCTCTCCCCACTCTCCTCCCCTCTCTCCTGCATCCGCTCCCTCTCTCCTGCCTCCGCTCCCCTCTCTCCTGCCTCCGCTCCCCTCTCTCCTGCCTCCGCTCTCCTCCTTCCTCTCCCTCCTTCTCCCTCCTTCCTCTTCCCGTTTCCTCCTCCCCTCTCTTCTTTCTCCTCCAACCTGTGCCCTCCTCACCTCCTCTGTTGGCGCCCAGTTCTCCTCTTCTGTCCGCTCCCCGCTCTCTTCCTCCATCCTGTGCTGCCCGGTCTGCTCTGCCCCGCTCCACTCAGCCTCATCCCTGCATGGAAGAGATGAGACTCAGAGGAGAGATTTGACAGGGGCAGCGATCACTATTGTTATGGGAATAAATAGTTAATAATTTATATAAGTTATAGAAGTCATTCAGAAATCTTTCAGTGCATAGGCTAGAGGCCTGTTTGTAGGAAAAAGGCCTTGCTCTTTTCTCTAGTTAGTTCTCTCTCCTTCTTCCCTCCCACCTTCGGGATTTCTCTGTCTCAGATTTTATATAATGTTTTGACTTAGATGTAGCAGTATAGAAGTTCTTATCAGCATGTTCTGAATGTACTGTACTGTACTTATCAGCATGTTCTGAATGTACTGTACGATTCCAAGGCTAATTTAAACGAACTAACACACAGAATATGAATTGAATGTTTTTCAGAATAAAATGTAGATTCAGCATAATATGATGCAAACACCCCTTTTAACATCCCTTTAAGGAGTCGTATATAAATGTTAACTCCTCCCTTAATAAAGGTCTTTGTCATTAAGCTTTACTTTGACATGGATGTCAGCGTGGCGTGCACACACTCAGACAAAGCATCCAATTTGGTGGCAGACAATTAAGATGACAGCCCACCCGAAAGGTGTGGAGGGCATCCATTACACTATGTGGTCGCTGTCCCTGTGTCCCTGTGTCACCCCTAAGTGCTATTGAGTATCTGGGGAGAGGGAGTGCATGGTTACTCCCCTCTCCCCATTGTGATCAGCCCATCATAATGTAATTGTGATGGGTCGATCACCATGGTAACCAGAGGTTGCCATGGCGACATCTGGTAACTTGACCCAAGCCTCAGACATCATGTGATCTCTGGGACTTGGTTCAGATTACCAGATGTCACCATGGCAACCTTGAGGCTGCCATGGCGACATCTGGTAACCTGATAGCTGTAATGTATGGCAGTAATGATCTCTGAGGCTTGGGTCAGGTTACCAGATGTTGTCATGGCAAACTGAGATTGTCATGACAACCTGAGGTAATCTCTGGTAACCTAGTACTTGGGTCATGTTACCAGATGTCGCCGTGGTAACCTGAGGTTGCTATGGCGACATCTGGTAACCGGACCCAAGCCTCAGAGATCATGTGATCTCTGAGACTTGGGTCGGGTTACCTGATGTCACCATGGCAACCTCAGGTTGTCATAGAAACCTGAGGTTGCCATGGCGACATACGGTAACCTGACAGCTGTACTGTATGGCAGATCATTGCTCTACAGTGCAGCATAAGTGTGATCCCCCAGAGACTGCAGCTGAAGGACCCTTGATCCTTTGCTGCAGTCTCTGGAGGAGACTGACCGTCATGGGACCATCTTTGTGGACTACATCAGAGGGCATGGTGGTAATAAAGATGGAGTCGAAATATGTGTTTGTGTTTTTTGTTATAATAAAATTATTTTTTTCACGGTGTGTTGTGTCTTATTTATCATTGACTTAGAGGTTCATAATGGCCGGGTCTAACATTGGCTGAGATTATGAACCTCGGGCTTAGTGTCAGCTGCCAATACAAAGCTGGCGTTAACCCCATTATTACCCAGTTTGCCACCGGCACCAGGGCAACTGGAAGAGTCTGCGTACAGCACCAGGAAATGGCACTTCTAATGAATGCGCCATTTCCTGGTGTGGCTGCGGAATGCAATTTGCAGCATGGGGGGCCCAGAATGCTTGGGCCACTCCACACTTTGGATTCCAGCTCCCAGCCGCCTAGTTGTACCTGGCTGGAAGCTAACAATATGGCGAAGCCCACGTCATATTTTTTAAAAAATTATTTCAAGAAATAATTTTTAAAAAAAGGGCTTCGCTGTATTTTGGTTACAAGCCAAGTACAAAAAAGCAGCTAGGGGTGAGTGGCAACCCGTAGCTGCCTAGTTGTACCTGGCTGCAAACTAAAAATACGGCGAAGCCCACGTCGTTTTTTTTTATTATTTCAAGAATTTAAAAAAAAAAAAAGGGTTCCATGGAATTTTGATTACCAGCCAGGTAAAACTAGGCAGCTGGGGGTGGGTGGCAGCCTATACCTGCCTGTTGTTCCTGTGCTGGTGACCAAAAATGCAGCGGAGCCTCAAATCATCAGTGCAAAATCTCACTTGTGGGGGAGCTCTATTGTTTAGGCACATCAGGGAATCTCCAAATGCGACATTGTGTTCACTAACGATTTCAGCTAATTTTCCGCTTGGAGCGTCAAATAGCACTCCTTCCCTTCCAAGCCCTGCCGTGCGCCCAAACAGTGGTTTTCCACAACATATGAGGTATCTGTTTACTCAGGAAAATTGCCCAATAAATTTTAGGATCCATTTTATCCTGTTACCCATGTGAAAAACAATTGAGGCTAAAAGAACATTTTTAAACAATTTTTTTCACAAAAATTGTGTTTTGGCCTCAATTTTTTCATTTTTACATGAGCAACAACATAAAATACATCCTAATATTTGTTGGGCAATTTCTCCTGAGTACACCGATACCTCATATGTGGTCATAAACCAATGTTTGGGCGCACGGCAGGGCTCGAAAGGGTCACCACGGATTGCCACCAACCCCCAGCTGCCTCGTTGTACCTGACTGGCAACCAAAAATACAGCGAAGCCCGAATTTTTTTTCTAAAACTAATTGTAGAAAAAAAAAAATGTGAGGCTCCGCCATATTTTTGGTCCAGCCATGTACAACTAGGTAGCTGGGGGCTGGAAGCCTCAGCATTGAGAGGCCCAAGCGTTCAGGGCCCCCCATGCTGCGAATTGTAGCCTGCAGCCACCCCAGAAAATGGTGCATTCATTGAAGTGCCATTTTCTGGCACGGCACCCAGACTCTTCCAGTTGCCCTGATGTCGGTGGCAAACTGGGTAATACAGGAATTGAATGCCTGTTTTTTTATTAGTAGCTGGCACTACGCCCGAGATTCATAATGTCGGGCCAATGTTAGACCCAGCCACTAGGAATCTCTGGTAAATAGTAAAAATAAAAATACACCACACAGAGAAAAATATTTTTTTTAGAAAAATACAAACACAAATTGAGACTCCATCTTTATTACTTCATACCGTCCGACGTAGTCCACAACAATGGTCCCACAATGCTCGATCGCCTCTACTACATCCAGAGAATGCAGCAAGGGATCAAGTGTCCTCTTCCTGCAGTCTCTGGGGTTACACTGATGGTGCACTGTATGGCAATGATCTGCTATACAGTACACCATGACTATGACCCCAGAGACTACAAGAAGAGAACACTTGATCCCTTGTTGTAGTCTCTGGGGTCACAGTCATGGTGCACTGTATGGCAGATCATTGTCATACAGTGCACCATCACTGTGGCAAACCCAACTCTCAAAGATCACATGATTTCTGAGGCTTAGGTCAGGTGACCAGATGTTGTCATGGCAATGTCAGGTTGCCATGGCAACATCCGATTACTATGGTGATCGGCTCAATACAATGGACCGATCACGACATAGAGAGGTACGAGACTGCTCTCCCTCTCCCTGGACCCTAAGTGCTGTGACCGGTAAGATCACAGTACTTAGGGAGTGACATAGAGCCACAGCACAGTGATAACACATATCGCTGTGCCTGGCTGTCACATCGCTCCTCTGCAGCGTCATCTTCATGCAGGGAGATGATGCTGCAGAGAATGCTGGCACAGGCGGCAGGGGGCCACAGGAGGGGAGAGGGTGCTTCGAAGAGGAAGAGGGCACAGTAGCGCAGGAAAATGGGTGCAGGAGCACAGGGACACAAGGGTGCAAGAGTGCAGGGCAAGGGGCGCAGGGACACAAGGATGCAGGGCACAGAGGTACAAGGTCGCAGGGCATAGGAACACAAGGGTGTAGGAGCGCAGGGCAGGGGGCGCAGGGACACAAGGATGCAGGGCACAGGGGTGTGGGGTGCAGGGCACAAGGTTGCAGGACTGCAGAAATGTAGGGGTGCAGAGATGCAGGGCTGCAGGGGCGCAGGGATGCAGGCTTCAGGGCACTGGGGTGCAGGGCACAGGGCTGCGAGCTGCAGGGACGCAGGGTTGCAGGGGTGTGGGCTGCAGGGGCGCAGGGCCTGGGAGCAGAGATGCAGGGGTGCGGGCTGCTGAGCACAGGGGTGCAGGCTGCGGGGCACAGGGGTGAGGGCTGCAGGGCACAGGGGTGGGTGCAGGCTGCAGGGGTGCAGGGATGCAGGGCTGTGGGCTGCAGGGCACAGAGGTGTGAGGCACAGGGCTGCAGGCACAGAGGTGCAGGGCACAAGGGTGCCGGGCTGTGGGGCACAGGGTTCCGGGGCGCAAGGGTGCTGGACTGCAGGACTGATCAATCCCATCAGATCACTCCCAGATCACTACCATCATCACTGGAGGGGGCGATATTCGCCCCCTCCAGTACTCCATGCTGTGGTATCAGCCCCTTCCATAGCTGGCTGTCACAATTACTGGGATTGGCTGCAGGAAGTACCAACAGCCAAACACAGGTATCACAGACGAGGGGTGGGAAAGCCACTCTCCCTGCCATCATCCTAAGGTCCCTGGCTTCCTGTAGCCCCGGTGAGATTTTGCCAACGCCGTTCACCGAGGCTACAAAACGGGGATCCCACCATGACGTTGTGGAACATCACAGGTCGGGAAAGCACTGACTTCAATAAAGTCCCACAATGTCATAGGTCGGGAAGGGGTTAAAAATGAAAAAAACCTGATCTGGATCCCCACCCACAGGCAGCAATACAAAAACTGGATCGCCTTAACTGCCTTGCATTTACCGGATCCAGTTTTTCAATTTGCGGTAAAAATCATGCAGGCAACGTTTTTCGGAAAGGTTGCCGAATCAGATCCGGTTTTGATAACATGGGTGTCTATGTAAACCGTATCCTGTAACACAAGACACATATGAATGCCTGCATTACTTGATGGGTTTTGTTCAAAAATGGAAGGAATGCAAATTTTGTGATGTCACAGGTCACGTGATGGTCTATACGGTGATAAGTAGCAGGCAAGGCTGGAAAGCACACTGGGCAGGTGCATGCTATCCCAGCAGGTGATTGGTGATCCACAGCAGTGCATAATGCAGGCACGACATGCACAGGGCCATCATTTTGCACTTCACCATTGACACACATGCTGCATTGTTCTGCACATAACATGTATACTACATTAGCTAATTAGCTCTCACCCTAATTAGCACCCTAATTAGCTGACTGCTGGGCAGCTGTGGGTCGGTGTCCTGCTTAGGATCCTGCTCTGGGAGGAAAATGACGTCGGGACGGAGGGTGGGAGGTCGTCAAACCGGTCATCCGCGCATCAGCAAGGTTAAAAATTGCATCCGGCAACTGGTCTGATTTATTTACCGGACCGGCGGAATCTTAGACTCCCATGTTATTATGCGCCGGATTGCCCCGGATCCGGTCTGATCTGGGTGGATCCAATTTTACCTGATTTCAGTCCCGGAACACAAAAACCGTGTTGGGTAGCAGGGGAACATTTATATATCCGCTGCATGCACTGCATCTGGTAACGGATGCAACATTAAGGGCACATCCGATACTGCATGAGTTTTTAGGGACACACTTTTTCCAGTGGAAAATTAGTATGAAGGCACAGGGTAATACCGGATCCGGTAATGGATGTGGTTACCGGATTGTGCCTTCCAAATGTGACCCTAGCCTTACCAAATGAATAATTAGAAAGTGCTGGGATATTACAGCACAGAGACTCACTCATTTCAGTATAGGCCTCTATTGGGGAAAGGGCAGCAATGCTGAGTTTAGCTTTGTCACATTACAAACCTTTCTATTAGCTTACCATCTCTAATAGCATTGTCTGCTCTGCTGTACTGCTGCTTCCCTTACACTGCTTGTCTGAAGCTTTGTCGGTAATCATACCTATGTCTGTTGTGCTCAATAATTGATTTGCAAAAATGAACATAAAAAAACACAAAATGAGCAAATGGCCTATAATAAAGTAAATAAATATCCAGAATGAGTACATTTAAATAACAGAGTACTTGGTTAATATTGTTTGATCAAAAAGCTTAAAAGCCATGCCTCCATGGCAAAGTGCACCTAGTTGGGACGCGCCTACTCTAGTATTAAAACTTTACCTTGCATAATCTACGTACTGTATGAGCAGCTATCCAGGGTCCTGAAAGCTTTAACATTAGGTCTATGGCAGTGCGCTGCCATAGACCTAATGTTAAAGCTTTCAGGACCATGAATAGTGGCAGACACAGTATGAAGATTACGTATTTTATCTCCTCCTCAGTGAGGAGCCGCCGAGTTTCATTCATAAAATTGTAAATGCCGACAATAGCCGGCAATACTATAATTGCACATATTAACCCCTCACATGCCGACCTGTGTGGATAACATGTCTCTAGGGAGGGTGGGCACTCCCAGGAGACATGTTGTCCACATCTATTGATAACATGTAACCCTTTGTTCATCCCTGCGGCAGCAGGGATGAACAAAGTATACGGTAACCGGATTGCTCCAGATTACACATCCTGAGCAATCTGGTTACCGCATGCGGTGATAAAGACACATTTTTTTGCAAAAATGTGTCTGAAAGCACTTGCGATTACCGCATCCAAATTTGGATGTGGTAACCACAATTAGCCTTCCTAATGTGACCCTAGCATAACATAAGGTACTTGGTTAACACGGTTTGCTCAAAAAGCACAAATGCCTTCTCACCATGATAAAGTGTACTGAGTAGGAACGGTCCTAGTCTAGTATTACAAACTTATCTTGTGTCAGTGACTAGAGGTGAGCAAAGCTTCAGAAGTTCAAATTCGGTTCGGTTCGTCGAATGGGCTGACACACTCACCTTACTTCCGGGCCCGCTTATGAACCATAGACATCCTCATAACTTCCTTGAGGTTGTCTCAGGTTACACAATGGGTATAACACAGGTGAGAATTGGCTTTGTGACCTGAGATAACATCAGTGGTATCAGCACTTGTAACACTAGCTGTCTTGTGAGAGCTGTGTTATCGTGTGAAAAGTAATGAATACATCTTGCTGGTATCATGAGACAGAGCATGTGAGGAGCGGTTAGGCTGCTTTCACATTACGATTTTTGGTCATCCGACTGTATCCGTTTCAAAGCCGATACACTCGGATACGAAATCGGATCCCATGTCCCCTATGGGGATCAGATCGGATGTGCCACTATTGACATCCGATTTTGGCAGCATCCGATCCGATTTAATCACTGACACAAAATTGCAGCCAGCTACGATTTTGTGTCCGTGACTCAAATCGGACAGCATCGGATCAGTGCTGATCCGAGTGCCCACAAAATGTGAGCCTATGGACATCGGATCCGAGTTCACCTCGGATCCGATGTTGGCTCCATGTTCCCTGCCTCTCCCTGTCTCTTCCTGCATCTTCCTTCCCCCTTCTCCTCCCCATCTCCTCTATTCTGTTCTCCCCGCTATTCTATTCTGTCCCCCCTCCCTGCTCCTCTATCCTGATCTAATCCCTATCCTTTCCCCTGTTCTCTTCCCTGGGTGTTAAAAAAAAAAACTCCTCCCGGAGAATACATCACCTTGTCACAGGCTCCCAGGATGCGACACCATCGGGGTACAAGGGCCTGTGGTGATGTCAGAGAGCCGGTCAGCTGATGTGTCATGTGATGGGCTCTCTGACATCATCACAGGTCCTTCTGCCCCGATGGTGTCGCATCCTGGGAGCTGGTGACAGGGGATGTATACTCCAGGAGGAGTTTTTCTTTTTTTAAACACACAGGGAAGAGAACAGGAGACAGGATAGGGATTAGATCAGGATAGAGGAGCGGGGGGATGGAGGGACGACAGAATAGAATAGCGGAGAGAAGAAGATGGAGGAGGCAGGAGCAGAGAGAGGCAGGGGACCACAGGATCCACACGAATCCTGCATAGAATCGGATAGCTATTTGCCATCCGATTGCAGGGATCCGTGTGGATCCGTGGCTGTCCGTGGGATCCTCCTTCAAACTCGGATCCCACGGACAGCCACAAAATCGTAATGTGAAAGCAGCCTTACATGAGAGAGTGCAGCCCAGTTCAAACTTGTGGGTTAGACTGTGTGTGACCTCCTGAGTCTGAAGTGCAGTAATGTTTGTGATGGCATCGTTTGTCACACTCTCACCAGTGCCTGCTCTTACAGCATATGTAGAATGCTTTCTGTGAGCATGACCCCACCGTATTGTTGTAAGGCCCCATGCTCATGGCACATTGTTTGATGCTTCTTTGGAAGCAAATTTGAGCATCTGCATCAAAACATGCATAACTATACTGAAGCCAGCAAGTTCTTGTTCAAATATTTTTATTGAATTAATAAAATGAACATCAACTGGTAATTGATTAACAATAACATTTTCAGTAGGGATTTAAGTTTTTCAATATCTAAGTTGGTAAACTTTAGTTAACATTTGAATTCTGATAAACAACAATAAAGTCAAAGGAAGAAATAATAGTGGGGGGGGGGATAAGGTAGGGCACAATGGGGGGGGGGAGGGGGGGGAAGTTTCCAATTCAGTAGTTAAAGCTGTTCGTGTTCCACTTCACGATAGTCTTTATTCGTAGGAAATGCTTTGTTCCAAGGTGTCCATTTTTTTGCATATTTCTTCAGTAGATTGTTTCTTGCTGCATGCGTCCATTCGTATGCGTTGTGTGTCGCTATAGTATTAATCAGGGAGTTAAATGAAGGTGGAGTAGTTTCCTTCCATTTTTGTGTTATTAGAGTTTTGGCAGTTAAAATTATATGAGTAATTAGTGCTCTTGATTGTGTACAAACTTTGTTAATGCCTATGAAGAGTAGAGTGAATTCCGGTGTCAAGTAGATCTCTTCTTCAAATATTGCGTTTATGAGTAATTTAATTTTCCCCCAGTATTCTTCAAGTGAGGGGCAACTCCATAGTATATGCTCTAAGGTTCCTAAGTTATCACAGTTCCTCCAACACATAGGGAATTGTTTAGTGTCGAATTTGTGTATTTTAATTGGAGTGTAGTACCATCTTGTGGTAGTTTTGTAGAAGTTTTCTAGAAGAGATGCATTAGTTATACTTTTGTGGACATTTTTGTAGGCTATTTCCCAGGAATCCAATTCCATTGGCGTGTGAAGTTCTTTGGCCCATGTTTCCATATATGGTAGTTCTGTGATTTTTGAATCTTGGTTAAATTCAGAATATATGTTCCTTAGATTCCAAAAAATTTTAGCTTGTCCAAATCTGAATAGTTGGGTCACGATAAGCGGTAGGTGAATTTTGTCATTAAGTTTATCGAGAAGTATTTTCAAATTATTCCAGATTAGTTGGTCCTCGCTGGATAGTTTGAATTTAGTTTGAAGTAATGACAGAGGTAGAAGTTGGTTTTCGTTGTCCATAATGTCTGCTAGAGTTTTTATCCCTTTGTCTGACCACGGTTTAGTTTTGAGGTTTTTTGTGAAAGCTGCAAGAGCGTCTATTGGGATCCATGTCGGGGGGATCTTTGGTTGGGATTTGTTAGTAACTGAGACAAATGATCTCCAAGCGCGAATTGTTGATTTGAGTATAGGTTCTTTCGGTAGTGTTTTGCTTTTTCCAGAAAGATAGGTCAGTAGAAGCCATCTCAGATCTTCTATTTTCCTGTTGGGTTTTTCGAGCTCTACCCATTTTGGTTTATTAGAGACATCCCACCATTTCTGGCTAAGTTTAATCATTGTAGCGTGATAATAGGCTGAGATGTTTGGTACTGCCAGGCCTCCTTTGTTTCTGCTTTTTTGTGTTGTGGGCAGAGAGATCCTTGGTTTTTTCCCTCCCCATATAAATTTGGCGAGTTGGGTTTGTAATTTTTTACACCAGGATTGCGTAAGATGTAGAGGGATTGATCTAAATACATAGAGTATTTTGGGAAGGACGAATAACTTATACGCTTCGATTTTTCCTATCAATGAAAGTTCAGTTTTGGAGAAATTTATGATGTCATTTTGTATTTTCTTGTAGAGCAATTGAAGGTTTTTTTCGTAAGTGTTATTAGTTGATGTTGTAATTGTTATACCTAAGTAATTTAAATTTTCGGCTTTCCAATTAAATGGCGTATTTTGTTGTAGAGTTTTCATTGTAATTTCATTTAGATTAAAATTTAAGACCTGGGTTTTTTCTATATTGATTTTGTAAGAAGAGATATTTGCAAAATCTTGTATAGTAGATAAGAGGTTTGGGATGGAGGAGATTGGATTGGTGAGGGTCAGAATTATATCATCTGCAAATAAGCATATTTTGTAATCAATTTGATTTATGTTTAAGCCCGTTATGTTTGGGTGCGTCCTGATCTTCTGTGCAAGTGGCTCAATAAATAGGTTGAATAATGAAGGGGAAAGAGGGCATCCCTGTCTTGTTCCGTTCGTTAGAGGAATTGGGTCAGAGAGGTGATTGTTTGTGAGGATTCTAGCTGATGGGTTAATATAAAGAGATTTAATAGAGTTCAAAATACTTCCCTGAAATCCGAATTTTTGGAGAACTTCAAAAAGGTAGTCCCATTGGACTCTGTCGAATGCCTTTTCGGCATCGACAGAGACCAACACTAATTGGTTATTCGTTATTTCTGAGTGTGATATTAAATTCAGAATTCGTCTAGTTGCGTCAGTTGAGTTTCTGTTTAGAGTAAAACCTACTTGATCATTGTTTATTAGGTTTGGTAGTATACGCTGTATTCTTGAGTTAATTGTTTTAGTAATTATTTTTAAGTCAGTGTTTAGTAGAGAAATGGGTCTGAAATTAGTTACTAGATCTTTGTCTCCTTTATTTTTTGGGATGACTGAGATAATTGCTTGTAGCATTTCTTGTGGTAGTTTAAGATCTTTGTCAGTTAGGGTATTTATTAGTTTCGTTAAGTAGGGAGTGAGAATAGTTTCATTATTTAGGTAGTATTCATTTTGTATTCCATCTGGTCCTGGCGATTTGCATTTGCTTAGTGAAAGTATGGTTTGTGAAATTTCTTTTTCAGTGTACTGCTCATTGAGCTTAGTTAGTTCTTCCTTAGTTAGAGATGGGAGAGTAATTTCGTCTAGGAATTTTTTAATATTAGATTTTGAAGGTTTTGGTTCAGAAATGTCATCTTTTAGGTTGTATAGATTCCGATAAAATTCCGCAAAAGTTTTTGAGATTTCCGGTGGGTTTTTTTCAATTTGGCCAAATTTGTTTTTAATTTGGTGTATATTAGTTTTGGTTCTGTGAATTTTAATGAGGTTTGCGAAAGTTTTGGTTGGTTTGTTAATGTTTGAGTAATATTTTGATTTGGTAAGTCTTACAATTTTGTCAAATTCATGAGTTAGTAAAGTTTTGAGTTGAATTCTCAGTTTCAGCAAGTTTTGATGATTAGCATCTGAAGGGTTTGTGATGATATCCTCCTCTAGTAGCTTGATTTCTTGATTAATTTTTTTTGTCTGGCTTTGAAGTGATTTCTTATGTTGTGCGTTCAGTTGAATGAGGATTCCTCTAATTACCGCTTTGTGTGCTGTCCACAATGTTGCGATGGATACATCTTTAGTGTCGTTGACTTTGAAGTAACTTCGTAATTCTTCTTGTATTTTTATTTTATATTTGGGATGTGAGAATAAGTATGAATTGGCTCTCCATGGTGCGTTATTATTAAAGGGATAATTGTTAGAAGTTTCGAAAGTTATGGGTGAGTGGTCTGACCAAGATTTTTGTAGGATAGTGATTGATTTGATTTTATGAAGGGAATGTATATTTGTCAAAACCAGGTCGATTCTTGAAAAAGATCTGTGAACATTTGAATAGTGAGTGAACTCAATTGAGGATGCGTGTAGACATCTAAATACGTCATAAAGTTCTTCGTCTCTGATAAGTCCGTCTATTTGTGTGTTGGTATTTCTGGATTTATTGGATGTGTCTAGTATAGAATTGGGTATTGCATTAAAGTCTCCAAATATTAGTAGTGTGCCTTGTTGACTTTCTTGGACTGTTTTGAAGAATCGTTTTATGAAAGTCGTTTGTCCTTTGTTGGGGGCGTAGATGTTAGCTAGCGTGTAAATCACGTCATTTAGTTTACAGATAATTATTATGAATCTGCCTTCATTGTCTTTGATGGTTTTGATTTCCTCGAATTTTAATGAGTTGCTAATTATGATTGCAACTCCAGCTCTTTTCTTTACATTTGACGAAAGAAATATGTGTGGATACTTTTTGTTACTGAATTTTGGTTGTTTTTCTACAGCGAATCTAGTTTCTTGTACTCCAGCTACTTCCACATGGTTTGTAGTTAATTCTTTCCACAGGTGGAAACGCTTTTGTGGGGAGTTTAGACCATTGGCATTTACAGTCATGAATTTGATAGACATTCTTGCAATTAATATTGCTCTATTGTGAAGTGGGAAACTTTAGTTGAAATAGAGAGGGAGGTAAGTTTAGGGAAAGTATAGGGGAGAAAGTACACAATTAGTACTAAGTCTAATAAATGTAATTTAGAGCAGGAAGTTATCAGTAAGAACGGTTGTGAACTTCCTTAATAGGCTCGTGTTTCGGCCTTGGGTGCCTTCATGTTCGGACCTCTTATTTGCTGGGGATCATAGTTCATTGATGTGGAGGTTTTTTAGTGTCTTTAGTCCAGTTTCGGTGTCTTCAATTATAATGTTTTTCTGTTTGTAGGAGAACATTATAGTATTGGAGGGTCTTCCCCATCTGTACATTATCTGATTTTTTCGTAGGATTTCTGTAATGGGTTTTAGAGACCTTCTCCTTTGCATTGTGTCTTTTGAAATGTCCGAGAATATTCTCAAATTCTCGTATGGAGATGGCAGATGGATCTTTTCTCTTGAGTAATTGTTGATTTTTTCTTTGGTTTGGTAGAATGTGAATCTTACTATGACGTCTCGTGGTATCTCGTCGGGTAGGCGTTGTGGCTTGGGGAGTCTGTGTGCCCTTTCAATGGAGGTTTCAATCTCTGGTGTGGAAGGGCATATTTTTCTTATAAGGGATTTGGTGTAGGGAATTAGGTCGTGTGGTTTAACCGATTCCGGGATTCCTCTTATCTTCAAATTGGATCTGCGATCGCGATCTTCCCTGTCGATTAGTCTGTCTGTGAGCATTTTAATGTCATTTTTTGCTTTGGTTAGTTCCGTATGTTGGGTTTTAACATCTATTTTAAGATCTTCTACTTTTTTCTCAATTGTGTCCATTCTGGAATTTATTGCGTTAATGGAAGATTTTACTTCAGAGAACTGTTCTTTAATCTCTTCCTTTAGAGATGTGAAGAGTTGCATAAAGAATTCTCTGTCTGGTGGGTTTCCTATTTCTGGAGTGGTTGCATGTATAGTATTTTCTTGAGAGACCTTAATTCTCTGCCTGGCTGGGCTCCTAATTTGAGTTTGATTCAGTTCAGTCTCTTTTTGCTTGGTTTTACTTTGGGGTGGTGAGCTAATCTCTTTCCTTTTTGTGCTTGTGATCGTTGGTTCGAAGATCATTAAATCCTCTGTGTGCTCGTCCTTTTCTAGTTTTTTCCCTTCTTGGTGGGTTTTGTCTTTATTTTTAATAACTTTGTTTGGGCTGTAGACAAGGCTTTGAGATTTATTTTTGGTATTTAAGTTGGAATCCATTTTTAGTTCTGTCAAATTATTATTTGAGAGTCCTCTAGGTTTAGTTGACATGTTATTCTATCAAAAGAGGGTTTAAAAGCCAAATTTACTGTTTAATGTTGATTAGTAACTTGAAGTAATTTATTTAGGATTTAGCATAAGTGTCTCTTAGAGGATGTTGTTTCCTATTTCTATAGGGTTGAAGTATACTGAGAAGAAGTTCCTGCTTGTTAGTTAGTTCTTTATGTATATTCTCCTAAGTTGTAATTCTATTATTAATATTTCTCAGGTGGATCTTTTGTTCTTAATCTGGACTGCAGTTGTAGCCTGATTAGTTTAATTGGGTAATTTGTTGGACTTCCCTGCGAGTTTGCTTTTAGTAGTGCTTTTCTTTAGCTTAGCAGTGATTTGTTCTCACTGCAGTGTAAGCTGACAGCCTGAAATGCCTGCGAGTGGACCGAAGGAGGGGGCGTGGTTTACTGGCGCGGCCTTCTTTCTGTGCGGATATCCTTCCGCCGGGCGCCGTTAAAGTAGTGCTTGTTTATCTGAGGGACCGGAGAGGTGGCTAGTGCGGGAAGCGGGCGATTCACTCACCGGGGACCTCCTTGTGGTCGAGTGCTCTCCTGGGGTCCGTCCACCTCCTTCCTCCGCGTCTGGCACAGGTTTGTAGGTGCCCTTCTCTCCCGGTCGGTGTCCGCGTCAGATCCCGTTTCAGCTCCGGTGTCTCTTCTCCGATCCGATTCACTGTCGAGCGGCTCCCGGTCTCCTGGCAGTCCTCCCAGGTCCTCTGCGCTCGCGGTCCGCTCCTCTCCCCATCTCCTCGCTCCAAGATGGCGCCGGCCCTCAGTAGCTGGATGGCGAGGCAGGCTGTTGATCTGCTGTGGGTTCGTTAGGTAGGGAAAGTTTCTATGAGTCACCCCTTGTGCTCTGGGTGAGGTTCTCTAAGGGTCCTTAAGCTCTTTTTGGTATTTAGTGACCTTTGAGACACTAAAACCGTCGCTTTTGTTGTGTGGGCACCGGAGCTCCTGGAGATCACGTCCTCATGGGGCAGCAGGCCACGCCTCTCTTCTGCCAGCAAGTTCTAAGAATTCAAAAATGCTATGCCACTGTGGATTTTTTTTCCTTGCAGGTTTGGTGCAGATTTTGGGGCAGAAAAATTAAATCTGAACCCCATGTGAAAGCAGAATAAAAAAAGCAACATGGGCAAAGCACGTGTCATAGATTCAACTGGCCTCAGGATAGACATGCAGATTTTGATGCAGATTCTCAAAATCTGTATAAAAAAAAAAAAAAAAAAAAAAAAAAAAGCATCAAACAATGCACCTTGGCACAGGGCCTAAAAGGGTCCAGAGAAAGTCACAGTTGCTGTGAAAAGGGCTCGATGATTCCTATTGCCCCCTGGCTACTTCTATAGAGACTTCTAGGGCAGGGATGGCCAACCACAGTCTTCAGGGTCTGAAAAAAGTGCAAGGTTTAAGGATTTCCTTAGCATTATACAGGTGGTAATTTCATCACCTGGAGAAGACATGGATGATTTCTGTACCTTGTGCAATGCTAGGGAAATCCTGAAAACATGCACTGTTTTCGGCCCTTGAGAACTGCACTTTGCCAGCCCTGTTCTACTGGAGTGTCTGTGGTGTCTTGCATTTCCATAACTCAGAATGTCAGGTCAGAGGCTTGTTACCAGTCTCTGTAGGGCACTATCAAACAGTCCAGCACACAAAGAGTGAACTAAAGGAATGTACTGTAACACACATACTATAACTCTCAAACACAAGACAAGCATAACAATATACATAGTATATAAATATAATGAAAGTCTCAGAGGGATTAGCAGCACACAGACTGTTAAAGTGGTGGAAAGTCCATGAAGTCCATTCAGGTCTTTGGGGCCTGTCACACATGGCGACGGCACAGGAGATATCGGCGGCGGCGACTCGCTGGAGCGCGCAAGTTTTTGGTGCCCCGCCTGCGTCACCGTCCCCCTGTTTACACAGGGAGACACCTCCGGCGATCTCACAGGCAGCATCGCTGCCGGGTGTCTCAAAAACCCAAAGGCGATACAGTACAATGAGAGCCTATGGCTCCCATTGCCTGTCAGGTTGCCGGCGACCATTTACATGGGGCGATGTGTACACATCGGCCGCCTGGTTTCACATCACTGATGTGAAACCAGGCGAGCACTCAGAGGCGCCGACATCTCCCCTTTACATTAGGCGACACAGGGGCGATATGGGCGCAGATAGGCCACGCCTCTACGTCGCCTAAAACATTGGCGGTGCCGTCGCCAGGTGTGATGGCACCCTTTGAGTTGGACCCTAAAGACTGCATGAATGCCTAGTAGGAGAAAGCGCAAGCGGCATAAACTGTGGGAAAGGAAAATATAACTTTAATAAAAACACAGGCATCAGTCAACTGAAAGAAAAAAGCTCAAAAATTTCTTCTGTAGAGAAAAGGCCAACTAAGGGATGGGTCATCAGGCAAACAAGATGCCTTTTTTTTTTTAGGAAAGTTCACTGTACGTGTCACACAAACTCTCTTTCAGCTTTTTCAGCAATGCCTGGGCTGAAGGTCAGTGTTGGTGATGGTACTCCCTTGCCGGATGGTCTCCGGGGATGGCAGGGGCTACTCCTACCTGGGCATTCTCTGACACCACCTGCCTCCAAAACATTTCATCATGGCCACCACTGGGAAAGATGATGGAGGGACTAGGGGATGACTAGCCCTATAGCCCAGACAGGAGTAACTTGTGGCACACCAACATGTACTATGGGTTTGGATGCCACTGGCTGGCTAAACAAGAGAGGCCTGTCCTCCACCTGACACCACATTCACTCTCAGTTGGCCTCCTCCTACCACTTCTCAAATTGGTCGGTGGTGGAAACCTGACATATGCCAACCGTAAACCACCCCTTACTTCTCCCCAACAAAGATGGGGAGCAGTCTTTTGGGAAGATGGTCACGCAGCAGGGTGGACTGGTTGATATAGCACCAATGCCCAGTACATTCTTTCACTACACAGCCAAACTCCTTATCTTGCAAGAATACCATCATCTAGCGTCAGGTACACTGGTCATAAAAGTTATTGGCCTTAGGCTCATGCAACCAGTACCAGGCCATGTTATCCCCAAAATGAATCTCTTCAATAAAGGAGACAGGAGTCAGAGTCAGACCGGGTGGTCCATGCCGTGTCGGATAGTTGCTTGGAGTAGATCCCCACATGGCATTGTCCCAGTTGAAGGCCTCTGGCGGGGGTTATACTCTTGCCTTGGAAACTGGGTTTTCTGCCTCTTCTTCCTCGGGATCCACATCATATTCCGGGTCCTGGTGGTATTGGTGATCCAGTAGCTATTGCACGTACTGCAGGTTGAATACAGCCAGGTATGCTGGAAGGTCCTCTGCAGTGTGACATGTGGTGCTCGCGAATGGCATGAGAAAATAGTCACCTCCAGACTGTGAACTTCAGTCCTCCTTTGGCATCAGAGTCCAGCACTATAGGTGCACCTTGCTGCACAGCAGGCCTAATGTGGGTAGCACGGCGGTGCTCCAGGTCACATATAACGACCCCCGCAATACAGTGATCACATACTAATGGTGATCGGTAAATGGCGAAAAAACCTGGCGTGATTGATTATTTTTGTCTATTAAACCCATTAAAAAAAGGAAATGTAAA
This sequence comes from Allobates femoralis, assembly GCA_033576535.1. NCBI lineage: Eukaryota > Metazoa > Chordata > Amphibia > Anura > Aromobatidae > Allobates > Allobates femoralis. The sequence goes on from JARQOC010000006.1 coordinate 341,904,419, forward strand.
TGCTGCTTTTTTTTTTTTACTAATTTTTTTCTTCACATTCTCTCCAGGTGTCCACCACACACAACAAGATAACAATCTTTCCTGATTATTGCATGTCTGCTGTATTTATTTTGTGGGTTTTCCCCCTTATTTGATGAGTTTTTGGTGAAGATGTGAATTTGCATTTTTTATACTTTTCTAATATTAGGCTGTGGTCACAGTTGACATGCGTTTTTTTAGTGCCTTTTAAAAACGCATGCTTTTTTACATGCGTTTTTCATGTCATCATGAGTTTTTTAAGGTGTGTGATGGCTCCCTGCGTTTTTGGCTGCGTTTTGGAATCTGCACCCAAAAATAGTGCATGTACTATTTTTTGGTGCGTTTTTGAAGAAAACGCATGCAGTTTTTTAACATGGGCCCCTATGGAAAACGCATGCAAAAACGCATGTACAATTAGTACCTTTTAGTGCCATTCAAAAACGCATGCGTTTCCCATAGGAGCCCATGTTAAAAAAATGCATGCGTTTTCTAAAACGCATGCGTTTTTTTAACATGGGCTCCTATGGGAAACGCATGCGTTTTTGGATGGCACTAATTCTACATGCGTTTTTGCATGCGTTTCCCATAAGACCCCATATTAAAAAACGCATGCGTTTTTGGAAAAGCTCCAAAAACGCATGGGACAGTCACACATGCTTTTTGGCTATTAGGGCATGCGTTTTTTTAACATGGGGGCCTATGGGTGCGTTTTTTACATGTGTTTTTGAAAACGCAGGTCTCCAAAAACGCATGTGAAAAATGCTACTGTGACCCCAGCCTTACATAAAAGCTTTGATTCTGCACTTAAAAACAGCAGTTTTTTTTTACCAGCAACTTTCAGGCTCCCCGTAGACGCCTATAGAGAAAAAAAGCACCTAAACTTCAGTTTAGCAAAGTTTTTAGATGCTTGTACATCTAGACCATGTTCACATGTAGTGTAAATTCTGCATTTTTCTAGTGCCTTTTTTGTCTTAAACTGATCAAGCAAAGTACCCTAGATGTGATTTCATAAAA
>JARQOC010000006.1:341905550-341961543 GCA_033576535.1 Allobates femoralis
CACACACACCGATGCAGCCTGGCCAGCGGGAGACCGACAATTAAAAAATTGTCCAGGCCATTCCGTAACGATAAGCTATCTCGCAGCGGGGGGCCCCTCGCTGCTACGTGTCACACGCAGCGATATTGCTGGCGAGATCGCCGCAACGTCACAAAACCTTTGACATTGCGGCGATATCGTTAGCAATAACAATACGTGTGACGGGGCCTTTAGGCCACGTTCATATGATCAGTTCTTGGTGAGTTTTTTTCCTCAGTATTTGTAGCTAAAACCAGGAGTTGATAAGTGATAAATACAGGAGTGGTGACATGTTTCTATTATTATTATTTATTTATTTATATAGCGCCATTAGGTTCCATGGCGCTTTACATGAGGATAAGGGAGACGAGCACAAGTACACCAACTCTAGACGATCGGGACGTACAGGTACAGGAGGGGAGGGGACCCTTGTCCACGAGGGCTCACAGTCTACGAGGGGCTGGTGGGGATACAGTAGGATGGAGGAATGTCAGGTATGGGGCGGTCGCCTGGGTCTCATGGCAGGTTGTAGGCTTGACTGAATAGGTGAGTCTACAGGTGAAGACTTTTTCTTCTGATTGTTCACTCCAGGTTTTGGCTACAAATACTGACTAATTACGGAGTGTGTGAACATGGCCTTAATGTAAAGGTGCTGTCACATGCATCAATCCGATGAACGATTTTGTTAGCAATCACATGCACGCGCGATCGCTAACAAAATCGTTCAGATCGCTAGTGAGCTGTCACATAGGCAGACTTACCAGCGATCAGTGGACCAGCAACATCTTGGAAATGATTTAAATATCATGTCCCTAGTTACCCGCTGTGTACCTTGGATACCAGCCAGTGAGCGGAGAAGGCTGGTAACCAAGGTATACATGGGGTATCTAGGCAGAGCGCGCTGCCTAGATACCTGCTGTTTACCATGGAGATCAGCTCCCAGTGCTTGCAGAGAGGCGCTGGGAGCTGGCTTATCGGTCGTTTCCCGGTGTCACACGCAGCGATACTGCGTGTCCACCAGGCAACCAACTATACTTTTGAGGTCCTATCGTCAAGTCAAACGATGGACGATCAGCTGACTGATCGTTCATTGTTTGTAGTGGCACACGCAACGATGTCGTTTCGACATCGTTCAAGCGTCACAAAACACGTGACTTTTCAACGATATCGGCAACGATATTGTTACGTGTGACGGTACCTTAAGTCTGAGAATGAGAATGAGGATTCTGGTCAGTCAAAATCTACTGTCACAAGATGGCAAAATGGGACCGGAACAAAAGACTGCAATTGGTAAGTATATTACTAGTAGCAGAGAACATGCTTTAGTGATACTTTGTTGATAAAGTATTAAAATCTGAGTCTCCTCAGTGGTTGATACCTTTTAACCCCTTCACGAGCTATGATGCATATGTGCTTCATAGGTCGCCTCCCTCCCTCTTATCTGAGCTCACATCTTCTCCCCCACATCTCAGCTGATCTCATAAGCTTAGATGTGTATTTAACAGCGCCGATCTGATCAGTGCTGTTAACCCTTTCGATCACGCTGTCACTCACTGACAGCGCGATCCGAAGCACCTGGCGGGGATCGCAGGTTCCATGGAGCGATAACAGGACCTTGCGTCTTGTTACCTAGACAGCAGCAGCTCATATAAAGATAGAGCAAGCAATCAGACTGTGCAGCACTGATGGCCTCTAGTGGCCATTTAAAAAAAAACACAAGTTCAAATCACCCCCCTTTAGCGCCATTCAAAATAAAAAAAATACGTACATTTGGTATCGCCGCGTTCAGAAAGGCCTGATCTATCAAAATATAAAATCAATTAATTAGATCTGTAAACTGTGTAACGGGAAAAAAATCCAGACGCCAAAATTATGTTTTTTTGGTAGCTGTAACATTGCAATATAATGCAACAACAGGTGATCAAAACATTACATCTAACCACAAATGGTATTATAAACGTCCGCTCAAGACGCAAAAAATAAGCTGCCACACAGCTCCAGATCCTGTAAAATTAGAACACTATGGGTCGCGGAAAATGGAGCCAAAAGCGCAGTTCTTTTTCTTTAAAAACTTCAGAAATTTTTTGCGAGCACTTAGATACCAAACATATATACTTTTACTGTTATCTATGAACTCGACCCGAGGCGTTATACTGACACAATTTACCTTATAGTGAACATGGTGAATAAAAATCCCAAAAAACAAATGTGTAATTGCACTTTTTTTGCAATTTCAACGCACTTGGATTTTCCCCCATTTTCCTGTACACTATATGGTAAAATAAATGATTTCATCTGAAAATACAGCTTGCCCCACTAATATAAACAAGCAATCACTTGTCTATATTAACAGAAAAATAAAAAAAGTTTTGGCTCTTGGAAAAAGGGGAGGGAAAAATGAAAAGGGGTAAAGGGGTTAATGGCTAACTGAAAAGATGATAACAAATAGCAAGCTTTCGAGACTCTAAGGACTCTTCATCAGGGTAATGATGAAATAAATTCTGGACACACATATACAGTATGTATTAACTTTGTTGGTGAAATAGAATAAAAAAAAATACTGCAGTGATGCTTTAAGTGATACATGTCCACTGCCCAAAATTCAGATATGAAGGAATTCGCTGCATTCACTGTGAACTGCAAAATAATAACTACAGTGATAATAATCTGTACAAGTTTCTTCAACTTCATGGACACCATTTTTTTTTAATTGACAGAGAATAAAGTGCCACTTTGGAGTGCTAGGAACCTCTGTACTGTTGACAACCCTGTCGTGGAGGTCTACTATTTGGGGTCTTGAGCTGTTTGATTGTTATTAGATGGTTGTGCATCTAGTGAAGAGAACTATGCATGAGAGGCCATAAGGCCTCAAAACCAGGAGTGCGGTGAGTAGAAACACATCACCACTTCTGTATTTATTATACTTTTTCTTCTGATTGTTCCACTCATGGTTTTGACTTGCACATACTGAGATAGAAATCTCACCAAATAGCCAACATGTGCATGTGGCCTTCCCAATACTGAGGTAAAACTCCCAAATACCCGACATATCCATGTGACATTACAAATACTGAGGTAAAAAACTCACCAAATACCCAACATGTCCACGTGACATTACAAATACTGAGGTAAAAAAACTCACCAAATACCCAACATGTCCATCGTGACATTAAAATACTGAGGTAAAAAAACTCACCAAATACCCAACATGTCCACGTGACATTACAAATACTGAGGTAAAAAAAACTCACCAAATACCCAACATGTCCACGGTAACATTACCAAATACATGAGGTAAAAAACTCACCAAATGCCCAACATGTTCACATGGTCTTAAGGTTTGTGCATACAATGTCTTTTTCAGGCACATTTCACCACAGAAAAAGGCTGACTACCTTATCAGAAAATGCTTCAAAATTTATGTTTCTAGAAATGTTTCCGCTTAGATGACGCTTAATACTATACAATACAAATCAATGGGAAAGCTCAAGATATCTGAACATCTTTTGAAGCATGTTGCTTTTATATAAAAAAAAAAACAAAACATGTTCAAAATAAAAACCCTAAAAAGAAAAAAAAAAGCCAGCGTTTCATGAAGTGTCTTCTGCTTGGGAAACCGTGCAGGATCACCTGAGTTTAAAAAATGTGCACACTTATCCCGATGGGTTTTCTAATGTTGAGCCCCTAATCGCCTAGAGTGGGGGCTGCATGGGCTCGTTGTCTCTGAACGGAGTTGTGAGTTAACATATTGAGGTATCTGTTTCTTCCTAATGTGTTTGTTATTATAGGTTTGCATTAAAGATATTCATGAGGTATCTTCATGATGGATGGTAAAGGGTTAAGAGTCCCTGTTGTGAGGTAACAGAAGCAGGTGATTGCTGTGCTTGGCTGTCTGTCCTGCTTGTCTGATAAGTTTGCACCTGATTGGTTTGAAAAAGAGTCGGGAGTGTGAGTAGTATGCCCCGCCCACAGGAATTTTCTTTTCAGTGTCTCTGAGAAGACAAAGAATAACGCACCCGCCCACCCATCCCCTTTTTATTTCTGTTCCCCATTGGGAGACCCAGACATTGGGTGTATAGCTTCCGCCTCCGGAGGACACACAAAGTATTACACTTAAAACAAAAAGTGTAGCCCCTCCCCTACTGTCAATACACCCCCTCTAGGAGAACTCCCATCAGTTCTTAGCTTTGTGTTGAAGGAGGCACACTCTGCACTCATCCACTCTCACTTTAGTCTTACACTCTCCCTGGAGAGTGTCGGATGGAAGCAAAGTGGATCCATATGGATCCCCAGCATGTCTCCTCCCTTACCCTCGGGCAGAGGCGGGTTGAGGTACCTATTGCTGGTACAACGGGCCGGAGCCCTCATGCTGTTTTCCTTCTCCATCCCTTAGGGGCTCTGGAGAAGTGGGATCGTAACGGGCTCCCATGTAATCTGGAGCTCAGACTCCATCCACAGCCCCTGTGGGATCTGCTGGCCGGAGTTGTGGACCCCCAGGGATCGGCACCTGCACCTTTATGAGGTACTCTGTGGGGTTTGTGCTGCTGCTGCAGCCCGGTCTCATTCCACCTGGGGGTGGTCGCATGGGCACTCCTGGGACTCTGGGTCTCCCAGTTCGTCCGGTCCCTGCGGGCTGCAGGTTTTCCGGTGCTTCCGTGGACACCGCGCTCACTCGCTCCCGAGCGCCAGGCGACCGCTAAAATTAAAATTTAGGCCACGGCTTGGCCGCGGCCTTGTTTTTCTGCCCGGAGCCCGGGCTCTGCAGGAGGTGGGTTCGGCCGCCTTTGCGGGCAGTCTTAGAGCTCTGGCCACTCCCATCTCTCGGGATGGCCGCCTCCCGACCTAACCATGGGAGAGGATTCGCCCTCCGGATTCTTGCGCTCCAATTGCCACGCCCCCTCGTCGGCTCCGGCGGCCATCTTTTGCCTTTTGCTGAGAATGCTCTCAGCACTTAGCTCCTAGACCCTGTGGCTTCTAGGAGGGAGCACTGCATCCGGAGGGCACACAATCTATCAGACAGGCTGGTAAGTCACCCCAGGTTCTCTGGAGGTGTCTTCCTCCCCCTATTTCCCCCCTCTAATGTATTCCCTCTTGGAGGATCCAAACTAGAGGCGACATGTCTTCCACCAGGAGCAAATCCCCTAAGGTGCAGACATTTTATTCATCTTGCACTGCTTGCAAATTCTTATTGCCTGCTGGATCTGTCTTCCCTCACTGCTCTTCCTGCACTTCTCATGAGACTGAGGTGGAACATGGGGCTCCCCCCAGCTCTGCTATTACAGAGCCTTACCCTAGCCCTGGGACCCGGCAGTGCCACCTCCTTGGACTGAAGCTTTCACTAAGTCCTTTTCGGACTCCTTTGCCCAGTCTATGACTTCCCTAACCAGAGTCCTGCAGGAGTCCTTACAGGCCAGTCACAGGGAAAGTGCCCCCCGGTTCCTCTGCCTCACGCCGCAGGCACTACAGCGGTCAGTCCCCTTCCAGGGGTTTGGACTCTGGAGATAATACGGGGGTCTCTGATCTAGCCCCCTCTCACCCACGGCCACGTAGAGCGCTCTCCCCTGCCTCCTCTCATCACACGGAGTCTCATGCTGAGGGATCTCAGTTTGATGGGGAGGATAGGCAGCATTCTGTGAGACCTTCGGACGAGACCTCAGAGGAAGATCAATTAGTGGATGATTTAGTGACCTCCATTAATACCGTACTGGATCTAACTGCTCCCCCTCCCACGGCAGAGACTTCGCTCTCGGAGGAACTGTATCAGTTCCTTCCTCCATCCAGGTCTCGGGTTCGTTCGTTCCAATTCGATCAAATGTCCAACTGTCCGTCTGTTTCCTCCTGATGTAGTAAAGGGTTGGTCGGTTTTCCCTAGGGTGGACCCTCCAGTCTCTAGACTGTCTGCCAATACTGTCATGTCAGTTGCAGATGGCTCCTCCTTGAAGGATTCCACTGACCGACAGATTGAACTTCTGCAGAAGTCCATCTACGAAGCCACAGGAGCCTCTTTTGCTCGGCTTTTGCAGCAGTATGGGCCCTGCAGGCAGTTTCTGCCTGCTTGGCAGAGCTCAACGTTGTGGCTCAGGATATTCCTGAGGTGACTACTCTCACGTCTCAGGCCAACGCGTTCACTGACTACGCTAGGTCGGCGATCATGGAATCCGCCAGCCGTACCACAGTGGCTTCGGCTAACTCGCAACCCGCAGAATGTTGTGGCGGTTTGGAAGTGATGCCACTTCCAAGAAGTTCCTCCAGGGACTCCCGTTTGCGGGGAACAGACTTTTTGGAGAGCAATTGGACGACATCATAAAGGAATCCACAGGTGGAAAGTCCACCTCCTTGCCCCAATCAAAGGTCAGAAGTCTGGCCAGCGTCAGTTGCACGCCAAATTTCAGGCCTTTCGTCCCTCTTCAAAGACCTCCTCCGCCTCCTCCTCCCGGTCAGACAAGGACCAGAAGTCAAATCGGACGTGGAGGTCTAAACTCAGCAGAAGAAGCCTGCCGCGCCTCATGACTTCATGACTCGCCGCCTCTCCCAGCAGCATCCTCGGTCGGTGGCAGGCTCTCCCAATTTGGAGACGTCTGGAGCAGTCTTATCCAAGACCGATGGGTAGTAGTTGTCATCTCCCACGGCTACAGGATAGAGCTAACCTCACGTCCTCCGACTCGCTTCTGTCTCTCTTCGCCCCCGCCGGCAAGAGGCCTCTGCCTTTCGTCAGGCGCTGGACGCCTTGAGACAGGACGGGGTCGTGATCGGTCGTGATCCAGGTTCCCTCCGGGGAACGCTTCCAGGGGTTCTATTCGAACCTCTTCACGGTCCCCAAGAAGGACGGTTCGGTAAGACCAGTTTTGAATCTCAAACTTCTCAACCGGCACGTGAAGGTCAGGTCATTCCGAATTGAGTCTCTGCGATCTGTGATCGCGTCACTATCTCAGGGGGATTTCCTAGCCTCAGTGGATGTCAAGGATGCCTATCTACACCTCCCCATCGCTCCTGCACATCAACGTTGGCTGAGGTTCGCAGTAGGGGAGGAGCACTTTCAGTTTGTGGCTCTGCCCTTCGGCCTTGCCTCTGCACCGAGGGTTTTCACCAAGGTGATGGCAGCAATGGTGGCTGTCCTGCGTTCCCAGGGCCACGCTGTAACTCCATACTTGGACGATCTGTTGGTCAGAGCCCCCTCTGCGGAGCAGTGTCAACTGAGTCTGTCAGTAACTCTAGACACTCTGCAGCACTTCGGGTGGTTGATCAACGTACCAAAGTCTGTTCTCTTCCCACTCAGACGATAACGTATCTGGGCATGGAGTTTCACACTGCTCCGGCTCTGATAATTCTGCCTTTCGACAAGCAGGTGTCGATTCAGGAGGAAGTCCAGTTCCTTATGCAGTCAGACTCGGTAACCATCAGGCTTCTGATGCACGTTCTGGGGAAGATGGTGGCGACCATAGAAGCAGTACCCTTTGCGCAATTCCACCTGCGTCCGCTGCAATTGCAGATCCTACGCGGATGGAACAAGAATCCTTCTCTCGACCAGCACATCCCTCTGTCGCCGTCAACGAAGGAATCTCTACGTTGGTGGCTGCTTCCCACGTCTCTGTCTCGAGGCAGATGCTTTCTGCCTCCCTCTTGGTTAGTAGTGACCACGGACGCCAGCCTCTTGGGCTGGGACGCCGTGTTTCTTCATCACAGGGCTCAGGGCACCTGGCGGAGCAGGAATCCTCCCTTCGGATCAATGTCCTGGAGATTCGGGCCATTTGCTTGGCTCTACTGGCCTTTCAGAGATTCCTGGCGGGGAATCAGATTCGGATACAATCCGACAACGCAACCACGGTCGCTTACATAAACCACCAGGGAGGCACTAGCAGCCCTCAAGCCTTCGCGGAGGTCCAGCGTATCCTACAATGGGTCGAGGACAAAGACTCGTCCATCTCGGCAGTTCACATTCCCAGGGTGGACTATTGGGAGGCCGACTAAGTCGGCAAGGTATGGACGCGGGCGAATGGGCTCTCCACCCAGACGTGTTTCTGCACATCTGCGACAGATGGGGAACTCCGGACGTGGACCTGATGCCTCTCGGTTGAACCACAAGGTTCCGGTCTTCATGTCTCGCTCTCGAGACAGCAAAGCTGTGGGGGCGGACGCTCTGGTCCAGGACTAGTCCCAGTTTCACCTTCCCTATATTTTCCCTCCATTGCCTCTGTTGCCCAGGGTTCTACGGAAACACAGGACAGATGTCGTCAAGCCCTGCTCATCGCCCAAGACTGGCCAGGAGGGCCTGGTATCCGGACCTATTACAGCTCTCGGCGAGGGATCCGTGGAAGCTCCCGACCCGGCCAGACCTCTTGTCACAAGGTCCGTTCTTCCACCACAATTCCGCGGCCCTCAGCCTGACTTTGTGGCCTTTGAAGACTGGTAGCTGACATCCTGCGGCTTTTTTTCTGAAGTCGCCGCAACCATGAGACAAGCCAGGAAACCTGCATCGGCAAAGATTTACCGCAGGGTTTGGAAGATCTTCTTTTCCTGGTGCCGTCTCAACGGAAGTTCTCCCTGGCCTTTTTCTCTCCCAACCCTTCTGGCCTTCCTTCAATCAGGATTAGATAAGGGTTTGGCTCTCAGCTCCCTCAAGGGGCAGGGCTCGGCACTTTCTGTGTTGTTCAACAAATGTCTGGCTAACCTTCCTCAGGTGAAGACGTTTGTGCAAGGGGCAAGTCACATCGTTCCCCCCTACAGACGTCCCTTGGACCCCTGGGACCTTAATCTGGTCCTTGCGGCGTTACAGAAGCCGCCTTTTGAACCTCTAAGGGAGGTGTCCCTCTCCAGACTTTCTCAGAAAGTTGCCTTTCTGGTGGCCATTACCTCTCTGCGGAGAGTTTCAGAGCTGGCAGCCCTGTCTTGCCAGTCTCCATTCCTGGTGATTCACCAGGATAAAGTGGTGCTCCGGCCTGTGGCAGAGTTCTTACCTAAGGTGCTTTCTCCGTTTCACCTGAATCAAGACATTGTCCTGCCGTCTTTTTGTCCTTATCCTGTTCACCAGTATGAGAAGTCTCTGCATACTTTGGACCTGGTCAGGGCTGTCAGGATTTATGTCTCCCGCACGGCTTCTTTTCGCCGCATGGATGCCTTGTTCGTTCTCACGACAGGTCAGAAAAAAGGAGCGCCGGCCTCCAAGTCCTCCTTGGCCCGGTGGATCAAGGCTCCTATCCAGGAGGCCTACATTTCCTCTAGTACACCATTACCTGCAGGGATTAAGGCGCATTCCACAAGAGCTGTGGGTGCCTCGTGGGCCTTACGTCACCAGGCCACGGCACAACAGGTGTGTCAGGCGGCCACTTGGTCCAGCCTACACACCTTCACGGAACATTATCAGATTCATGCGTATGCTTCTGCAGATGCTAATGTGGGCAGACGGATCCTTCAGGCAGCGGTCTCTCACCTATGATGGGTACTGCCACGTTTTGGGTCTTCTCCCACCCAGGGATCGCTTTTGGACATCCCAATGTCTGGGTCTCCCAATGAAGTGAAAAAGAAAGAGAATTTTGTTTACCGTAAATTCTTTTTCTTCTAGCTCCTAATTAGACCCAGCACCCACCCTGTTGCCTTTTGGGTGTTGTTCTTCTATTTAAGTGGCTGGTGTTATACATGTCGCTTTTATGGCCCTGTTGGCCGATGATTCATAGCCAGACCTTTCGGTCTTGGTGTGGGTTTTATCCTCCTTCCTGCTTGTCCACCGAACTGATGGGATTTCTCCTAGAGGGGGTGTATAGGCAGTAGGGGAGGGGCTACACTTTTTGATTTAAGTGTAATACTTTGTGTGTCCTCCGAAGGCGGAAGCTATACACCCAATGTCTGGGTCTCCCAATTAGGAGCTAGAAGAAAAAGAATTTACGGTAAGTAAACAAAATTCTCTTTTTTCAAGTCCGTCTTAATGGTTTCAATGGACTTTACGGAAAAGTTTTAATTAATACATATGGATTATTTAATAAAGGTAACCCTCTTAAAAGCTTCTCGGCCATTTAATTCCAACCAATGCCTGGTGTTATTATTATATCGTCTGTTTTGTTTCTAATATTAGGGGTGGGGCCTACAATCCCATGGAACCAGTTTGGGAAGTGTGCCTTCCTAGGGGAGTTTTTAGAGGAGTTTTTTTATCGAAACTATTTTTATGACTTTCACACATTTTTTGAGCTGTTTTTATTGCAGCCTCTTGATTACACAGTGTTTCGTTTGGAGTGCTTTCCATCAGATGCAAAAAAAGAGAGAGAACAGGGGCGCCTGATGAAGAATACACCTGATGAAGACAGCTACCTGTCTGTCAAAACGCGTTGTATAACATTATTAGGAACGTACAATAAGGGTTTGATCACCCTAAACCCTTCTATCTGCTCCATCCTTCAGCGCTCCTAAAAGACTGTTCTTGTACTTGTATATTCCATCAGATGACACTCCAGAGACATGAAATGCAGTTTTTTTTTTCTCCCACGGTGTTTTAAAAACCTGAAGAGGAAGAAAATTACAAATAAGGCTGGCTTCACACCACGGTGTAATCCGATCCGGGGCTGTCAGGCATGAACCTGACAGCCCCGGACCGGATCAGCACACAGAACCGGAGGGCCAAATGTGCCCTCCGGTCCTGTGTGCAGCCGGATGGCTGTAATTGCAGCCGCAGCTGCTGATTTTTCAAGACGGCAGCTAGAATGGAGCTAGCCGCGGTCCTGAAACAACAGCGGCGTGCAGCCGCCGGTATCAGGTTTCCGGATTCGTCCGGACCGGGGCAATCCGGCCCCATAAGCTCCTATGTTAGGGAGAACCGGATTGCCCTGAATCCGGGAGAATTCGGGATCCGGCTATTTGAGGAGATTTTTCTCCCCGGACACAAAAACATTGCAAGCAACATTTTGTGTCCGATGAGAATAATCCAATTTCTCCAGGATTCATCCGGAGAGATGAAACTGGATATCAGAGAGCTGCCATCCGGCTACATCCGGCCCCATCCGGCCCCATAGGCTATTATGGGGGCCTAAAACCGGTCCGGGGCTGTCTGGTTTACACCGGACAGCCCCAGACCGGATCACACCCTGATCAGCCTAAGGGTGGAGGCACACTATCATGCATCAAAAACGCCGCTGTGTCAGCAGTGCCAGATGATTACTGAGCACCCAGCTGATGAGCACTTTTGTATATTTTGAGGGGTTAAATTGCATATGCAGCATCTGTGCAGCATATGAGCACAGATGCTGCATATGCGCTAAATAACCCCGGTAATAAAGGGTTACCGTGTTTCCCCGAAAATAAGACCGTGTCTTATATTTTTTGGGCGCCAAAAGTGGCACCCTGTCTTATTTTCGGGGAGGGGTCTTATATTGGCAGCCCCAGCCACTGCAGCCTCCCATCCACACACACCCACACACCCATACACTTACAAACACACACACTCATACATACACTTACAAACACACACACATACACACACACTTACAAACATACACACACACATACACTTACAAACACACACACATACACATGCACACAAACATACATATGCACACAAACATACACATGCACACACACACACATGCTTCTAACCGGCTCCCCCAGCCTTCGGTGTGGCTCCCCGCTGTCCTCACTGTCCCCCGCTGTGTCCAGGCTCCTCCAGTGTCCTGCAGCTTCAGCCACGTTGGAGAAGATGGGGTTAATCACAGCCTAACATGCTGTGTGCCCCTGCTGAATTCTGCCCAGCCTAACTTCACAACAGCCCGGCTCTAGCTCTGATTGGCTCCAGGAACCAGTGGGCGCGGCGAGACGAGTCAGGACGTCATCTGGCGGCGACCACGCTCTATTCCAGCGCCGCCCCAGGCGGCCGTACTTTCGGGGGGGCCTTATATTAACAGACTCCCGCGTTCCCCTACCTGCTACTTTCGGGGGGTCTTATACGGGGAAAGACGGTAGTATGTGTTATGTAGTGGCACCATGCCCAGGATTGCCCCCTCCTAGAGACTGGTGCTTAAATCATTGGTGGTCAGTGGTTACTTGCTACATAAAAATACCGGCATTATGTCGGCTTTCAGTTTGGCTCTGACAGCCGACGGGTCTGGCTGTCAGAGCGCGGTAGATACGCTCTAGGTATTACACTGCGGGCAGCGTCCCTCAATGAGGAGCTGTCCCAGGTACTTAATAATAGCGTAGTAAGCCGGCGCCGCTCTCAGGAGGTGATGCTGAAAAGTTCATCTCGTGGAGATGGATGAACTCGAAAGCGAGTGTAATCGGAACATCCATTGGTGTGACTGTATCATTTAAAGATACATGCCGAGGGCAATGCGATTTTTTTTCACGCATTGCACTCGCCAAATTTGCGCCAGTGTGCCTTCACCTAAGACTGACAGTGAGCAGGAAAAGGTTTGCAATAGAATGAATCTTTTGTTTTTCCCGCTGCTTTTTTTTTGTTTTGTTTTGTTTTTTTTGTTTTGTTTTGTTTTGTTTTGGAGTGCATCTGCTTAACCAAAAACTGTGTGTGCACAGCCTTATAAACCTAAAAGCTTGATGAAAAGAACACCTCCAAACCAATGATATTAATGGAATGTATCAGTACAATAAGAAAGGATTCTTGCTGTTACGGGCAGTCATGCAATGTCTACCTACTGAAATGATAGGTTTAATACTATTACTGCATTTAGAAAGGTCTAGATGCTGTCTGGATAATAATAGGGGATTGTAACGAATTAGCTAGAATATATAGATCTGATCTGAGAAGTTAAACATGACACACGTAATTTACTGAAAAACAATACTTCACCGTTTATGCGGGATCTAAGCTATTCCTCTTCCGTAGCACAGTCTATTCTGGCTGCATAATCATTAATGTGACCTTGGCCATGTGAGCTTCCAGAGAATTAGAACTACTTTATCCACTGTGGTTGGAAACACGTGGAACACATGGAACAAGACCAATACCATTTTTATTAAAATAACAAACTAAATAAGACTCAGATGTGTGTGTGGAACAAAAGGCCATGTACATTATTAAGGGTTACTTTAAAATTGCCAAACTTTTAATATTAACTATTAAGTCTTTTAATAAAAAAAATAAATATCACGTTCATTTTTAACCTCGTAATCAATCCACTCATTGAAAAAGCATCTGCCCACTCTATAAAGTTGCATGACAAGAAAGAGAGAAAAGAGGGAATAAAATAAAATGGGAGGGCATGTTTGGTCTTTGGACGGACTAATGACCAAATTCAGTCAGAATGGAGCTAAATATGACTTTTCCACCTTTATTAGCCAATCACAGGACTGTTACTAAGCCTCCTCAACAGGTTCCTCATTTCATTGGCGCTCTGTAATTATAGAGATTTCCCCTCACACCACTGAAAGAAGAATTCGGTCAAACACATTAAAAACCAACCCATAAACGGGTCATGTTGCCATGAAACCCCCTGACTATGGGTCAGGCTTTAACATGGCAACATAGAATCAATACCATTTTTTTATAAAATAACGAACTAAATAAATAAGGCACTCAGATGTGTGTGGAACAAATGGCCATGTACTTATTAAGGGTCACTTAAAATTTACCAAAAATATTAATATTTCTATTAAGTCTTCTTAATAAATAAATAATTACCGTCATTTTAAACCGTTACCAATCTACTCATTAAAAGGTAACTTCCCAAACATTAAAAATGGCTGACCACCAACCTCTGAGCATCGTTCCACACCATCTGAAGTCCAGATTAAAGATGTCCAACCTATCTCCCCAATGAACCCATCATTTCTAGAACCCGGCAGAAACACTCTGAGCAACATGACGATGGGAAAAAAATCCAGGCTAGAATGAACCTTCACCTCTTGTTCACCTCCCGTATCCCATTCATGAAGCCCAAATGACCTGAACTCCAAATCAAACTGGGAACCACCTCAGAAAGACTAAAACACTCAGGAAACTGGGTGCAAAAGGGTTAATATCCCGCTGCATCATCCACAGGAAATGCCATCTTTGTATTTTGCCAAGGTCGTTCCCCGCAAGATGTACAATTATGAGATCAGGAAAAGGGCAGGAGGATGAAAGTTTTTTAACATAAAAACATAAATTATCCCACCGCATGCCCTTAAACCCATGCCAGAAGATAAGGACGTCAGTCAAATGAGAGATTTCAGAGTAAGGACGCAAAGCTGCTCTAAGCCGTGCCCAATGAATATACGAATGTCCTATTATCCATACGATCTTGACTCTGAAAAGTAAAGATCAAACATGAAACAAAAGATCTGTCTAATGTAAAGCTCCACCCTTCTTGACTCCCAACGACCTAACGTTTTAATTTCCTCATTGGATTGACCCAGGGGGGCGCTTCAGTGGCAGCGCCGATCCGAAAAGATGAGTGTCAATTTTAAATGACTGTTACCTAAAACTGTTAAACATTTTCTTCTATAAAATGCTAAATTGGAATTTATAAAAAGAAAAAATAGTGTTGCGCACCTGTGACCTCTCCTGTCTTAAAGCGGTCGTATTATAATCAAATAACTTTAAAGGTTGTGCCCATCCGCAAACCAGATTGTGAGCGTAGTTCGTGCCAGGCTGCCACCTTGGATCTGTAGTGCTCCTTGTCCTCAATCACCTCTGCTCCTGCCTCGTGCTGTCCAAATCTCTCCAGGTAGTCAGGAAACACCAGTTGACCCATTAACCCTATCTCGCCTGCACTCTGTCAACCCCTTTCCACAATGGAATTAGATTAATAGATTCAAATAGAATAGCGGTTCTAAGGTAGAGCGCAGTATGAGACGGATACTTTAATCTTTATCTCGTAATTTATTCATAAAGCTCCAGACACAACATGTTCGACGTACAGACGTCTTCTCTTAAAGTATCCCATTATACCTGCGCTCTACTTAGAACCGCATATTCATTTGAATTCTATAAATTGAATTTAGTGGCTGTTCCAAGGAGCTATATAAAAATATGAACCAGGTACAGGGGCCAAACAGAAAAACATCTGAACAGATTAGCCTTAGGACAAATTGGGAACCCAGAATCGCACCAGCCTAATTGAAACCCCTTCACCCATGATGGTTTTTGACCGAAGTACCCCGAATGACAATATGAGACTCATGACCGACATGTCATTAACCTGAAGTCTGGAATCCGAAATTTACTATAAGCAACTAACAAACCCGAAAGCGCCAAAAAATGCAAAGACAAAAAACAAGTTTGAAAAAAACAAGCTTCATATTATTAAGCACACCCCTGGAAGGCCATCCCATAAATTTCATGAACTATTGCACTGGAAAAAGGCCAGTCAGAGACCGACAACCATACAATTGCATAAAAAAACTAAATACCTGCCAACAATTTGTTGAGGCTAGAAAATCCAGATCCCGAAATAACCTTCTTTTGCATAAATTCCAGAGTAAAAGCAGCATCATAAACCAAGAAATGCTGACCACGAGCCGAGTAGAATCTCTTTAATCGTCCAATGCAGCCACGCAAGAGCCAGTGAAAGTTTGATCAGTAACGGGATTAGATCCCCATCACCCCCCTTAAGTCTTGCGGGCACGATATGCTCTCCTGATCCATGTAAGGATAACAATGATGAAACTCCCCCCAACGCTGCTGTTAAATTAAATCAGCTGAATTACCATGCTCGTTACAGAAAGCAGCCTTCAGCCAAATATTGCAAGATAAGCAAATCAAAACTAATACCCTCAAGAGTGCAGCCATGAAACTACATTTTGTGGACAAAGTGTTAAAGGGATCCTGTCACCTCCAAAAAGCCACCTAAGCTATAAAAAAAAAACACGTCCCTGCAGCATCCTATCACTATTCTCATACTCCTTTTGTCTCCTAAAAGCATCCTGTGAAAGTAGATAAAAACGAGTTTATAGGTATTATAAGGGCGCGATCTTTTATTCATGGTCTATGCAGGGCCTCCATGCTTTCCACGGCGCTGGCTGGGCATGAATGACGCTAATCATTTCCGGTCGGGTGACATCAGTACACCTATGCAGCTGTGTTCTGCTTCAAGCACCGCATGTGCAACGCGGTGTTGAAGCCGAAAGAGCGGCGTGGGTGTACTGACGTCACCCGACCGGAAATTACACGATTTACGTCATTGATGCCCAGCCAGTGCCGTGGAAAGCAGGGAGGGCGCCTGAATAGAACATGAATAAAAGATCGCGCCCATTAGGGTGTGATCTTATGACAACAATGCAAAAAAACAAACATGCCCTAAGGGCTAAAGAATATAGCCCCTGCTAATTATAATACCTAATGAGGGACTATAAAATCGTTTTTATCTACTTTGACAGGATGCTTTTAGGACATAAAAGGAGTGTGAGAATAGTGATAGGATGCTGCAGGGATGTGTTTTTTTTTAGCTTAGGTGGCTTTTTGGAGGTGACAGGATCCATTTAAATGCAAAAACTGCCCCCATATGTTCCACATATAAACGAATGTGCTTATTTACCAGTGAAGAGTTCCAAAGTCGCATGGCTATCAGAACCAGAAAAACTTTAGGAAGAGCCGGTTTGGACAAGCTGCTACCCACCCAATAAGTAGGCCAGCAATCTGCCGACCAGGCCTAATGGAAACATACCGCATAGCCGGTCAGGGAAACTGAACCCACAAAAAGCTCTAAGCTGTCTGATTCAACAAAGTCATCCTGAATAACACCTGATACCATTAAAGGACACTGATCCCATTAAAGGACGATAAAAACTACCGCCAAGCACCCCAAGTAGACACCATAGGTGATATTATCCGGACGTGATCTCCGGCGGAACGCCTTTAATACCATCGTTTAAGCGACGAGAAACAGCACGAGCCATCGACAACACCCGTTAAGGCGAAGTTCAAGCATCCCAAGAGGATTAAAACTCACGCAATATCGCCATCAGTTTAGCGAGCATCGAATTGATCAGCCCGATCAATTTTTGGATTTTCTTCCAGAGGAAGCCGTAATTTCATGGAGCTGGAATCCAAAATGACACCTAAAAATTCAAGACAGACATAAAGACGCACTGTTTTGTCCGTCGCTAAGGGGACCCCAAAAAACTCCATGAGGCGTTTAAAAGTATCAAGCAACTTGAACAATCTCCAGTGCCTTCAGCACCTAGAAAAAGGAAATCGTCCAGGTAATGCAAAGCATACCCCACCGGAGCTTCTGAAACAGTCCGCCATTCCAGAAAAGTAGAAAAACATTCTAAATAAAAGCAAGAAAGAGAGAGCCCCATAGGGAGGCGTTTGTCAAAATAAAAGAAACCATCAAACGAAAAACCTAAAGAATTGAAACTACTAGGTGATATTGGTAACAGCCTAAAGGCGGATTTGATATCCGCCTTAGCCAGGAAAACGTTCTTTCCAGCACTATGCAGCATGTCGACTGCCACGTCAAAAGAAGTATATGACACTGAACAGGTGGAGGGATCCACTTCATCGTTCAAGGAGGCACCACGAGGAAAAGAAATCTGATGAATCACCCTCATGGAACTTAAGTCCTTCTTCAGAACAGCTCCCAACCGGGAAAGCCGAAAATGAAGAAAAGGCGCCTCTGCAAAAATACCAGCGATCCTATCCTAAGCCAATTCTTTAGCTATGTGTTCCCGAACTGCAGCTGAAAACAACTGTACTGACGATAAGTTCCCAGAAAAAACGCAGCCCAGCCCACACCCTTAAACTGAGGAACGAATAACCCACTCAAAAAAAGTTACAAATTAGTTCTGCTTTCATGCAATCTGAAAGCGATCCATCCACGGGACCATATTTTGTAACCTCACCGGGGTCCGCGCTTTTGAAAACTGTGTCTTTATTTCCAGATTGCTGCTGCTGAGCTGTTGCCTTCCTATAGCACTTAGATGCGGGTGAACTCCTCCACAAAAAGAGCATTCGTGGCGAAAGCGACAGTTTGCCTGCCACTTACAAACTGAGTCATTTAATGCAAAGCAGAAGCCTTTTCTTGTGGTCAAGCTGCTCTGCTGTTTTAGAGGAACAGACCTCTGGGGGAGCATTAGATTCAGCCAAAGGCCAACATCCTTAACTCCCCAAGTCAAAGAAGGATGTACCGACATTTTTGTCTGGAAGACTCATTATAGCTGAGCCAAACTGCTGAAACAGGCCACTACATAATTGGGAATGCTTTTCACCTAGGACAGCGGCAAAGACATTAAACTCCTGCAGCCACATGTGAAAAGACTTGTACACCTTTTTTTGGTCATCTGCATCAGTCTTATCATCTTTACTCTCATACTTAGCCCCATAATCTTTGCCACCCGGTAATAACGAGAATATGTCAACATACTCTCTATTTCAAATTTTGTCTTTGCCGACCTGGCTTAAGTGGAAACCTAGAGAGGAGATATTACACGTAATCACCTCTTAATAAAGAGATTCGGCAATCCCAATGGGTTTAGGAGAAGCTACAGCAGTCGAGGCGCTGCATCCCATGGAGCTATCAGTGACCCCCCTGATCTCTGCCAATACCCTGGTGACAATATCCTGAATAAGGTTATTAGAACAAGTGGCAAGAGGAGGAAAAAGAAATGAAGGGGTCTCACCATCAGATGGCATTCTATCATCAGGAGGATCCCTAAAGCAGGTCGGCATCTGGAGTGTGCAGTGTCCCTGGGACACCGAGGCAGGATAATCCGGAGTCTGCCAGGTCGACGCCATAGCTGGAGCCTCAGATCAAAAGGACCGTGCAGGCATTGTCCCGTTGTTCCGGACACCAAGGGACAGGTGCTGGGTCTGCCAGAGGCATCGTCGTCATTTGCTGGCAACACGGTGGCTGGCGAGCAGGAAGCCGGAAGAGGTGTAACCGGCACTTCCCGCCGACTGACAGGAGAGTGTCCATTGTTATACCGCGGTTACACAAGTCTTGCGAGACAATAGGCAAGTCCCACGAGAGGGAGCAGGATTCCCGTGGCCCCGCACCAGCATCTCGCGATAGGGCCTGTGAGTGTCTGGACAAGCTGGAGGACTGCCGGTGTGTATTCCTGGATCGTCGGGGCACTGGGGGTGGCGATGAAAAGACCTCTCTCACCCTCCTCTTCCTCGGCAAACTCCTTCCTGCAGGCTGTACAGGGAGGACCTCCGCCGGGTCTGGAGCAGAGAGAACAGGTTCGGAAAGGGATGGCATGGATGAGACAGTTGCTGGCACCGGAGGCTGAGCCAAGCAGTCTCTCAGCCATGCTTCACCCCCTTCTTCCCTCACACAAGTCAGGAGTTGAGACAGCATGTCATCCATCTTCGTCTCTTGATAGGTAATAACCAAATTCCAGTCAGAACAGAGCTTAAATATGAGCTTTTCCCACACTTTATTAGCCAATCACAGGCTGTTACTAAGCCTCCAGCACCAGGCTCCTCATTCCATTGGCCTGCTATGTAACTATGAAGATTTTCTCGTCATCACCACCTGAAAGAACTCAGAAATCACATAAAAACCCTACCCTAACCCCTAAGCGAGTATCTTGCATGACTCGCCCGGTCCTGGCCGCGGCCTCTCTAAATGGGAGCGCGTAAGCTGCTTGTGTTTCTATGCAGCTCCACACTCCTGTCCAGAGAGGCTGGGGCCATTCCTGGTGACTCATGTGAGATGCATGTGGCATGCACCTCGCATAGTGTGTTTCTTTCATTTTTCTGAGTTCCTCTTAGTTCATTTACAATCACGGACCACATCAAAGTTCAACGACCTACTGACCGCCAAGAACAAACACTACTACTCCATCCTGCTACTCCTTGACCTGTCTGCCGCCTTCGACACGGTTGACCACTCCCTTCTTCTCAGGATCCTGGAATCCCTTGGCATCACCCACCTTGCCCTCTCCTGGATCTCCTCATACCTAGCGGACCGGACCTTCAGCGTCTACCACTCCCACACCTCCTCCTCACCCTACCCTCTTTCTGTCGGAGTCCCCCAAGGTTCGGTCCTGGGACCCCTACTTTTCTCCATTTACACTCTCGGCCTAGGGCAACTCATCGAGTCCCATGGCCTCCAGTACCACCTCTACGCCGACGACACCCAAATCTACCTGTCCGGCCCCGACATCACCTCCCTACTCTCGAAAATCCCTCAATGCCTTTCCGCCATCTCATCCTTCTTCTCTGCTCGCTTCCTTAAACTCAACATGGACAAAACTGAATTCATAGTCTTCCCCCCAAGAAATTCCACCCCACCTCCCAACCTATCCATCTGCGTCAACGACTGCCCCCTCTCCCCAGTCCCCCAAGCCAAATGCCTCGGGGTAATCCTTGACTCCTCCCTATCCTTCAAACCCCACATCGAGGCCCTCACCACATCCCTCCGGCTCCAGCTCAAGAACATCTCACGGATCCGCTCCTTCCTCACCCACGACACCGCTAAAACACTCATCCATGCTCTTATCATCTCCCGCCTTGACTACTGCAACCTCCTTCTCAATGGCCTCCCGGCTAACTCCCTCACACCTCTCCAGTCTATCCTCAACTCCGCTGCCCGACTCATCTATATGTCCTCCCGCTACTCCCCTGTCTCCCCCCTCTGCCAAGCCCTTCACTGGCTCCCCGTCTCCAAGAGATCCCAATTCAAAACACTAACCATGGCGTACAAAGCCATACACAACCTGGCTCCACCATACATCTCCGACCTGGTCTCCCGATACCTACCCTCACGCAACCTCTGCTCCTCCCAAGAACTCCTCCTCTGCTCCCCCCTCATCACCTCTTCGCACAACCGAGTCCAGGACTTCTCCCGGGCATCTGCCTTACTCTGGAACTCCCTACCCGAACACGTCAGACACTCTCCTACCCTGAGTAGCTTCAAGTGTCACCTGAAGACTCACTTATTCCGTCAAGCCTACAACCTGCCATGAGACCCAGGCGAACACCCCATACCTGACATTCCCCCATCCTACTGTATCCTAACCCACCCCTCATAGACTGTGAGCCCTCGTGGACAGGGTCCCTGCCCCTCCTGTATCTGTACGTCCTGATCGCCTAGATTTAGTGTACTTGTTCTTGTCTCCCTCAACCTCATGTAAAGCGCCATGGAACCTAATGGCGCTATATAAATAAATAATAATAATAATAATAATAATAATGTGCTAGAGAATGATAAAACTGCAAAATTCATACACTGCAATTTAAAATTACGAATATTACCCTAAATACATACTGGACATTTCAGTAAAAAAGGCATCTGCTTTAAATTCAGTACATATTAATTTTTGTTTTAGTACTTGCTTGCAATATATATTGTTTGCAGTCCTAGACTATGAGACACCTGGACCTTATGGTAGTGGTACGTAACAGGGCAGTAGGTATCACAATAATCTGTATGCAGCTGAAAATTACTTTTCATATATACAATTCTATTCACATCAAGGTTTTTCTACAACTCTAGGTTAGAGTTTCTATGAAAATGACTGATAGCAAACAAAGATGACCTTCATTCCAGGGTTAGATGATGGATGACTTGACCTTGAAGACCTTTCTCTGGGAAACCTCAGAGGTCAGTGGCAGCAGGAGTCAAGGGTGAGATATGGTATTGAGTGACTGTTTATAATCAGATCCCCAAGTGGTCTTCATCCCTGGAGAGGAGTGTTAGCCAGTAATCAGATTCAGCACAAAACTGTACTATCCTGAACTCCAGATTGCCACCGTATATTTTCAGTTAATGAATATTGATTTTCTATAACTCTCCCACTACTCTCCAGTTTATAAATGAGATTGTTGAAATATTTCAGAAAACCCTCTTTTATTAATAATATTTATTCACTTGTATAGTGCTATTAGTTCCACAGAACTTTACATACATCAGCAACACTGTTCCCATTGGGGCTCACAATCTAAACATCGTATCAGCATATCTTTGGAGAGTGGGAGGAAAACCAGAGTACCCAGAGGAAACCTACACAAACATGGGGAGAACATACAACCCCCTGGCAAAAATTATGGAATCACCTGGCTCGGAGGATGTCCATTCAGTTGTTTAAGGCTGCCTTCACACTTGCGGTTCCCTCCGCAGCATCCTGCGGTGCGGGGGAACCGCAAGCTGAGCGCAGGCACCACAAGTCCCTATGTTTAACATGGGGACGCGGGTGTCTGTGCGCAACCATTCACTGCAATGTATGATTTGGATGCACGCGCACAAATTATAGATTCTCATCTGCACCAAGAACGCGACATCTCGCATTCAGGGTGCGGACGACAGTGTGTGATTTGTATGCATACAGCTGCATGCGAACAAATCATACATGGCAGTGAATGGTTGCGCACACCAATCTGCACCTGAGCGCAGGCACCTGCGTCCCCATGTTAAACATAGGGACTTGCGGTGCCTGCGCTCAGCTTGCGGTTCCCCTCCACAGGACGCTGTCGAGGGGTCCACAAGTGTGAAGCCAGCGTAACTGTGGAGAATAAAAGCAGATCACAGACATGGCACAAAACATAAAGTCATTTTAAATGGCAACTCTCTGCCATGAAGAAACACTAAAAGAAATCTTGAAAAAAAATGTGCTAGCCAGTAACGGTTACTTTTGTAGACGAAGCAGGGGGAACAAATTATGGAATCACTCAATTCTGAGGAAAAAATTATGGAACCACCTGTAAATTTTCATTCCAATAACTAACCCCTGCATCAAATAAGATCTGCTCTTTAGTCTACATCTAAAAAGGAGTGATCACACTTTGGAGAGTCAATGTCTGTGACCGAACTGTAAAGAGTACTTCACACGCAGCGATCAGGACCCCGCTGTGAGATCGCTGATCGTTACAAATCGTTCAGGACCGTTTTTTGGTCATTGTGCTCCCGCTGGACAATATGCATCGCTGTGTTTGACAGGGACAACGACCAATGATAATAATAATAATAATAATTTATTCATTTATATAGCGCTATTAATTCCATAGCACTTTACATACATGAGTAAATGATCTCAATACTATGCCTGAGAGTGACAGGGTCCCAACGACTGCCATATCGTTGCTGCATCGCTGGTGAGATCTGACTGTTTGACATCTCACCAGCGACCACGTAGCGACGCACCACCGATTCCAGCCAGGTCAAATCATGGTCTTGATCGCTGGAAAGTTGCAGCGTGTAAAAGGGTCCTTATGGGGATGTCACACACATCAATGTCGCCAGCGATCTCATCGCTGGCGATATTGAAGGCTGATCGCTGGTGAGCTGTCACACAGGCAGACTCACCAGCGATCAGTACCAGCGAGATTGCTGTTAACCATGAAAACAAGTGGGTAACTAAGCGCCGTGTTTACCTTGGATACCAGCTGCCAGTGCTTGCTGAGAGGCGCTGGGAGCTGGCTTCTCACTCGTTTCCCGGTGTCACACGCAGCGATGCTGCGTGTCCACCGGGTGACCGTCGCCAGGTTTTAGAGCAGGTTCTAAAACCTGGCGACCATCAGCCGTGTCACACACGTCAATATCGCTGCAACGTCATGTGCAGCAGCGATATTGCAAGCGATATTGGCGTGTGACGTCCCCATTAGAAACCGCCTAAAGGAATTGGGATTTACATACAGAAAAGCTAAACAAAAGCCATCATTAACACCTAAACAGAAAAAAAACAGGTTACAATGGGCTAAGGAAAAGCAATCATGGACTGTGGATGAGTGGATGAAAGTCATATTCAGTGATGAATCACGAATCTGCATTGGGCAAGGTGATGATGCTGTCACCATGTTTACACTCTGTGTACACATGGTGACTTCCCACCCTGACAGTGCAGGGGTTACAACCTGTATTTCTGTAATACTGGCAATTGTCTGGTTATTTTCGTTTTTATACAAGCCGCTCAGCTCCAGCACTCAGGGTGCTGTCCGTGGTCCTGTAGGTACATTGCGTAGAGGACCAGCGGCAGTGCTGTAGAAATGCGGAGCTGTCCATGGTGCTTACGCTAATAGCATACGCTATCAGCGTACCAGTGCTACACTGTTTGCGTACGCTATTGGCATAAGCACCACGGACTGCTCCTCATTTCTACAGCACTGCTGCTGGTCCTCTACGCAATGTACCTACAGGACCACGGACAGCACCCTGAATGCTGGAGCTGAGTGGCTTGTATAAAAACAAAAATAATCCGACAATTGCCGGTATTACAGAAATACTGGTTGTATCCCCTGCACTGCCAGGGTAGGATGTCACCATGTGTACGCAGAGCGTACACACTCTGTGTACAAATAATGACAACACACCAACAGAAGCTTAACCCTTCATACACTGGATTTTATTAGCCACATCTGCAGGCTCTGTGCTTACATGCAGCAGAGAGCCTGCAAAGGGAGTTAAAATGATGAATAAGCCTTATAACTTTAATATTTGTTAGCAGCTGAGTTTTTAACTATGATGTGTCAGCGCTGCTGTGACAGCACTGACACATTATTGATTACTGTACCGGCAAACCGGCAAATTCAAACTTGGCGGCTTTAACAGCAGCTAAGTTTGAAGCGATTTGGACAGCGCACTCATGCGACTATCGCACCGTGTGGTGTATGGGTGCAGGATTTTCTTGCACCCATACACTTCTATTGCCCTCGTTGCGTGCAGTCGCAGCATGCTGCGACTGCACTCGCTTTAAACTCGCAATGCGAGTTTAGTGCGGAGGACTTGCACCAGTGTTTCCTGCTTGATAGGGCAACACTGGTCCGAGTGCAATGCGAGTCTCTTGCACAGTGTGCCTATAGCCCTATAAAGATGACTGCCTGAAGAGAACATGCAAATTTCCACAGTCATTGATGATATTGGGCTGTATGTCAGGTAAAGGCACTGGGGAGATGGCTGTCATTATATCTTCAATAAATGCCCAAGTTTACATTGATATTTTGGACACTTTTCTTATCCCATCAATTGAAAGCATCCTGCGATAGAGCAAAAACTGTGAAAACATTCCTTGAGACTACGTACACAGTCTGCGTATTTGCAGAGTTTTCCTGTGTTTTCCTGCATTTACACTGCGCTTTTTTTACGTGCGCTTAAATGCAGTGAAATGCAATTATGGAAATGCAGTCCAGCAAAACCTATGCAAAAAAAAAAAACCACAGATAGATGTTTACACTCTGTCCCAATCGTATTGTTTAACAATATAAGTGGGACCATACTTGGCACCCTATACCATACAGCCTGTTAACCTTCTCCAATGAATTACATGTCTGTTTATCATGAATCTTGATTGGCTACAATGTGAATTTTTTGCTTCAGTTTTTATAAGGCCGTTTATAACTTATTTTTCTTTTAAGTAAAAACAGGAAAACTTTGATCTTTCACCACCACTGTGTCATCTACATGCAGCTGTTGTATTATAGAAAGGCAAAACCTCGGAAACAAGTTGTTCTTACCCTTATATTACTGGAAATGTGTGAACAGGAACAGGGGGAAGGTGGGGACTCCATACAGTAGTGGAATAGAAATGTTCATAATCACCTACACAGACCTGTATATTAATCTGTCATCGCGGAAAAATTCAGATGACGCTTCTATAAAAGAGTATTTATTCAGGCTTATCTTTGTGATATGGCCATACTGATCTTTTATACTGTACCTAGTTCAGGGTGCAAGACAAGTCTAGTAGTACTGCTTCTTCTTGTGGATATCGCCTGCTAGATTAAGTTAATGTAAATTCCTGGAAAACGGTATGCAGATTTGCACACCTCCAAGACGAAGAAAGGCTGTAAGACATTAGTTCATATGTTAAAAAGAACCTGTCACCTCCCCCCCATGGATTTGAATCTAAGTGCAGCACTAAATGCAGCATGTATGCTGCATTCAGGCAAGGGGTCCCCATGTATCTGTGTGGCTGGTTCCCCGAGATATACTGTAGGCTTTGTAAAAGTTACAGTTAGAAGCCATGGAGGTAGTCCCTGGTGCTGGAGCCACCTCGTTCCATGGGTGCATTTCACGCCCCCTGCATCTCTGTGCCGCCTCCCTCTTGCCAGTCATTTCATCCTCGCCTGCGCCTGTGCCTCCTTTCGCTGCTTGAGGCGCAGTGCAAGGTATTGCTTCTCTGCGCTCCCGAGTACCTGTCCTGCCTCCTGCTTTGACGTCGGCTCCTTTCCCTGCCCTGCTCCGTGTTATACATGGAGCAGGGTGGAGAAAGGAGAGGACGTCAGAGCAGCCTGTCCCACCTTCTGCTCTGACGGCAGCTTCTTTGCCTTCTTTTACATGATGCATTCAGTGCTGCGCTTAGATTCAAATCCATGGGGGGAGGGATGACAGGTCCTCTTTAAATACCGACCATTGATATCACCAGATGACCAGCATTCGTCCTCCTGGAGGGCATACAGGGATTCAGAGAACACTATAGATATTTTCCCTTTGTCATGTCTTGAACTCTTGGGGTATGTGCACATGGAAAGGTTGGGGACTTTATTTTGGAATGCATCCACTTTTAAAAAATAAAAAAAGGGGGGGCGTGTCCTGGCCACAGACGATGCAGGACGCTTGAACAGTGAGCGCCGGCGAGGGTGAGCTTTCCCGCGGTGCCTAGCGGTGCAACACTGCCCGGAGCGACTCTATTTTAAAGACCGCGGCTTCCTCTCGGTCCCGTACGGCCTCTCAGAGGGTGACAGACTACTTCACCCCTGAGCGCCCTGTCCCCTCGCCTTCCAAAATGGCGCCGATGCAGGCTGCAGCTTCCCGCTCTGCTCCGGCCCCTCGCTCTCCCCGCGAGCAGGCTGAGCGGGAACATGGGGAACAGGCTGGCAATGAACCTCCGATCACACATGCCTCCATACAAGGGCTTCTAGACAATCTACGCCGCGCTATGAAAGAAGACATGAGGGATGTGGTGAGTGAACTGCGGGCAGACATTACAGCTATGGATGAGCGCACTAGTCATCTAGAAAACAAGATGGCTGAATACGCTGAGGCGCATAATGCTATGGCAGTCGACTTTCATGACATGGGAGTCGATATGAGAGACTTAAAATCATCCATGTGGGCTATGGAAGATAAACTCCGCCAGGGGAACCTAAAGATCCGCGGAATAGCGGAGATGGAGGACGAGGAGATCTCTGCGGCGACAGTTTTACCCTTTTTCCGTATTATAGCGCCAGACGCAGATATGGCAGACCTTAAGGTGGCAAAGATCTACCGTTTACCTCGCTCTCCTAAGATAAACAAAGACATTCCCAGAGATGTCATGGTTCACCTGGAGGTACCGAAGATGCGTGATGCCCTCTTACATACTCTGCGCCGGAACCCCGTCACGGAAAGCCCGTATGACTCTTGGTCTTTGTTCCCGGATCTGTCCCCGGGGACGCTGGCGCGACGCCGCGAATTTGCTCCGTACTGCGCAGTTCTGAGGAACAATAACATACAGTATGCCTGGGGGTCCCCGGTGTACGTCACCTTTCGTTACAAAGGCTCCCGCCACTCTTTTGTCTCCCCGACTAAACTGAGGAAAGCGCTAATGGACTGGCATCTGAGAGGAGCAGAGGAAGCGGCCTCACCGAGATCCCACACCCCTCCAAAGCTGCAGGATCGTAGTGTAAAACGTACCTGACGGGACTATGATATCTGATGAGGTACCCGGGGGAGCTCGCCCTTGCTGATTGTTGGGCCTATCTGTAAAGACTATCTAGTGCACCGTTCGGGTTGCACCTGACCAGTTCTGTAGTAACCCGCTGAACCCTGATCCCCACCGGAGTGTGGGTGTTGGGGAAATGCTGAGAGGCCACCTCTCCCCCACGCGGGTGTACTCTCCCCTTGGCTCACGCATGTGAGCAAATGAAGGTTTACATTTATGTTGTTGAGAAATTGTAAAGTGTCTATCTGATATAATATTGTTCCTTTACCCCTGTATGTCTTTCCCCCTAACCCTTCCTATAGCGGATCTAACTGATTGATCTTAATTCTGGGTATTGCTTATTTGTACCCTTCCTCATTAGTTTACTTACCCCTGTGTACCCGTATATCCCTATATTTCCTTTATGTCCCCCTGCTCTTCCCACTGTCTAACTCTCTGATAAGCGTGCTCTCCTCCCTACTTCCTCTCTCAATCCATTTCTTTACCCCCCTTCTCTGTTTCGTTCCCTGATCTATTTGTCTTATACCTCTTATCTTAGCTGTCACTTAAACGGTTGGTTACGACCGCATTTGAGCTGTTTATACCATTGTCGCCCGCGGACCCGTCATGAGTTTCAAGATTGTGTCCATTAATGCCAAAGGCTTAAATTCCCCGGCAAAAAGGTCGTTCTTGTGGAGGGAGGTAACTCGGTCACGTGCAGACATAGTATGCGTACAGGAAACGCACCTGCTGGAAATAGATAACAGACGAGTGTCCAACCCGAGGTACCCCCATATCTACTTCTCTAATCATGTCGCAAAAAGGGCAGGGGTTTGCTTGATGGTTAGTGCATCTCTACAATTCGAACAGAAGTCAGTTCTGGTAGATCCGGCAGGCAGATTTGTAATCTTGCTTTGTGACATCTCTGGCGTCTCTTACACCTTAGCGACAGTATATGCCCCAAATCAAGCTCAGGGGAGGTTCCTACGGTCCACTTTTGCCAAGATTCGGGATGCAACGGTCGGACACCTCATAATATGCGGTGATTTCAACACCGTAATGGAGGCTCGCTTGGACTCCTCGGCTCCGGCGGCCCGATCACGTGGAGATCTCCTCCCGCTGGCCCGGGAATTCCACCTCCACGACATCTGGCGTTACCTCCACGCGGCGGAACGGGATTATACGTTCCACTCTGGCCCCCATGGAACCTACTCAAGGATTGATTTTTTCCTGGTGGGGGAT
The DNA here is from genome assembly GCA_033576535.1 of Allobates femoralis. Taxonomy (NCBI): domain Eukaryota; kingdom Metazoa; phylum Chordata; class Amphibia; order Anura; family Aromobatidae; genus Allobates; species Allobates femoralis. Next base: position 341,934,288 of record JARQOC010000006.1, read on the forward strand.
AGTTCCATGGGGGTGTGCAGAACTGCTGACGTGGGGGTAATTACATGGTCAGATCATGCGCCGGTGTCGTTGGAGGTGACCCTGGGAGGCGGGAGGACGACACCGAGGAGGTGGCGTTTGGGTCCGGACCTGCTTCTGGATCACGAAGTGGTGAAGTGCACTGAGGAAGATCTTAAGTCCTTTTTTAAGATTAATGATAACGACGAGGTCTCTGACACGACACTATGGGAATCCCATAAAGTGGTCATGAGAGGTCTCCTGCTTCAAAAAGCAGCGAGACGGAAAAGGGATAGAGATGCACAACGCAAGTCATGGGTTGATCAAATACAACAGCTAGAAACCGCCAATAAGTCTAACCCGTCCCAGACCCTGCTGACCCAAATAACGAACCTACGTACACAATTACGTTCCCTCTTACTAAAACAATATGAGACAGGCCTGCGTAAACTGAAAACGACTTATTATGCAATGGGCGACAGAGCGGGCCGTCTCTTGGCGAAACGCATAAAGAAACGTACAGCTAAATCTACCATAAATGCCATGAGAGACCCAACGAATCTACTTGTTAGAGACCCGAGACAGATAGTAGCAACATTCGCCACGTATTACGCTAAGTTGTATAACCTGTCCGGGGATGCCGCGACTCATCAGCCCACTGCAGAGTCAATTGCGGAATTCCTGGATGGGTTGGGACTACCGGAGATTCCGTCTGAGTCCCTGGAGACTCTTAATCGTCCCCTTACTCTGCGGGAGGTTGATCAAGTCGTCACCTCCCTGAAGCTAGGTAAAGCCCCGGGACCTGACGGGTTTATCAACGACTATTACAAGATGTATAGAGCCATCCTAGCACCGTATCTCCTACGCCTGTTTACAGCATGGAGGGATAGTGGAAATATCCCGACGCCTGCTCTAGAAGCAACCATTGTAACTATCCCCAAGCCAGGAAAAGACCCTGAGAAACCGGAAAGCTATCGCCCGATCTCATTGTTGAACACGGATGTCAAGATTTTTGCGAAACTTCTGGCGGTCCGTCTGGTGGAGGTGGTCCCCCTTGTGGTACGGCCGGATCAGGTGGGCTTTATGGCCCATCGCCAGGCGAGGGATGGTACGAGGCGAATACTAGACCTAATTGAATTGGCGGAGAGGGGGGGTGCCCCCAGTGTATTCCTGTCACTAGACGCCGAGAAGGCGTTCGACAGGGTACACTGGGGGTACTTGACCGAGGTCCTGAGAAGGTTTGGGCTGCAGGGCCCGATCCTTACCTCGATCAGGAGCCTGTATTCAAACCCCTCCGCCAGAGTGTTCGCCTCGGGATATCTCTCGGAACCCTTTTCGATCACGAACGGGACGCGGCAGGGGTGTCCCCTGTCACCCCTCATTTACGCTTTGGTGATTGAACCATTGGCAGAGTCCCTTCGTGCCGACTCCATCTTGAAGGGGATCACGGTTGGTGGGAGGAATCACGTCGTTGGTTTGTATGCCGACGATGTGATTGTTACCTGCTCTGATCCGGGGGTATCACTCCCGAGGGCCTTATCTCTGCTAGACGCATTCGCGAAGGTATCTTACTATAAATTAAATGCCACAAAGTCTTTAGTGTTCCCTATCAATGTTCCTCAGGATGTATTTGAAACACTATCGAGATCTCTCCCTTTCCGATGGGCACCGGAGGGCATCCCTTACCTAGGAATCAATCTATGCTCATGCGCCACGGTAGTGAAAAGGAACGTGTCCTCCTTTTTAGAGGCACTGGGAGGGGCGTCAGACCAAAGACTACTAAAACCACTTTCTTGGATAGCAAGGATCCAGGCGTTTAGGATGGTGTGGCTACCCAGATTACTGTACATGTTCAGGTGCATACCCCTAGTATTCTCCTTACGCTTACTGACTCAGATACAAAGAGGAGTAAATCGATTCATCTGGGCATCGGGGAGACCCCGGGTACATAGACGGATAATGTATAGTAAATTGACGGAGGGGGGAATGGGGGTGCCTGACGTGATCTCATACTATCAGGCCTCGATTCTGGAGGTGGCCCGTGTATGGGGGAGAGATGGGGAGCCTCCGGCTTGGATGGGAGTGGAGGAATCGCAGGTTCCAGGAGGTTCTCTTAGGAACCTTCTGGTTGCCGAATCGCTGGGGCCAGTGACATCTCCTGGCTGGCCGGCGACAGTGGAGGCTCTGGTGCGGGTCTGGAGGCGTGTGTCGGGGGACTGGTTGAGGTTTCCGACATCAGAGATTACCATTGAAGCCCTAAGGTTACTCATCCCATATTTGAGGTTAGCAGACTGGAGGGCGCACGGACTCAGGACCCTCTCTGATTTAACAGAGGATAAAGGTGTTCTCCCCAGCGGAGACTTTGTGTCCAAATACCCGTCCCTCCGGCACACGTGTTTTCAGCTCTGTCAGGTCTCCCACCTTGTGGCGGGCTGCCGTCATAGGATCGCGTGGACTTCTCCCCGCCCCTCCCCGTTGCGTTCTTTAATGACTGCCTCACAAACGCCTCCCAGGGGACTAGCAGCGATCTACACTGGTCTACTAGAAGAGGAATCGAGAGTGGGTTTTACTTACAGGACAAAATGGGAAGGAGACCTGGCTTTTACAGCCACAGAAGATGACTGGGTTGGAGCAGTTAGGGTGGTGACTCAAGCGACAAGATGTATCAATCACATCGAACAGCTCAAGAAGATGCACTTGCGGTGGTATTTACCGCCTGTACGGGTGGCGGCGTTCGGAGGCGGATCCTCGCCCTTGTGTTGGAGGCTCTGTGGCCACAGAGGTACGTTGGCGCACGTCTGGTGGTCGTGCCCACGTGTCTCGCAGTTTTGGATGATGGTGGAGGGGCTGATGAAATCTGTCATGCAGGTTTCGGTCCCCCTCACCCCGTCAATGGCACTCCTGCACATTGGTTTGGAGGGCTTACCCCCAGTCTCACGATATGTCGCCACCTTTGTACTGATAGCAGCCAGACAGGCCATAGCGGCAAAATGGAAATCCTCTAACCCCCCTGCACTGAACGACTTAACGTCCCGGCTGAATCTTATGTTTACATACGAATACTTTTTGGCAATGGACATTGGACACAGGAGATACGTGGGAGACGCATGGGACTGCTGGGCCTCTCACCCCCTGGCCTCCCCCCTTCCTGGAGGGCTGGGAGGGTCTCGGGGTGGGGCGCAGGTAAATACGGCTTAGTCAGTGACGTGTTGCGTTTAGTTGAATGGCAGCTCTCTGTCCTCCTTTCTACACTTTTCTCTTCCCCCCCTCTTTACTTCTACACGCTCTTCCCCCCCATCTATATTTGATTAGGTTTTCTATTCCCCCTTCTTCCCCCTTCATGTATTTACCCTGTATTTGTATTATGATGTACGGGATTATCGGTATTCATGGGGCTGTTTATCCCCTTCCTATGTATATTTTGATGTTCAGTCTGAAAAAGTTAATAAACATCATTTATGACAAAAAAAAAATAAAAAAAATAAAAATGAAAAGTGCTAAAAGATACTTTAGAGTGGAAAGTGTATGTCACTATTTAAAGAAGCGTCTCCTGATTGGATAATGTCTAGTTTGGAGCATTTTCAATCAAAAGACAGCAAAAGCACTCGAGAATCAGACATCTTCCAAAACACTTTAAGAACTTCTCAAAACCACTTCAGGAATCACAAAACTCCTCTAAGAATTCCCCAAAAAGATGTTTCTTGAATTGATGCCCACTAAAATTCTTGTTCTTGACCTCAAGAAAATGTTGTCTCCTCACCCGTCTTTATACGGCCGTTCAGTTTTTAGAGATTTAAGTTTTACCCATGATCCTTTTTTTATTGTAGTATGGAAAAACATGTAGATACTTCTCCCCCCCCCCAAAAAAAATATGCTGATGTAACCTGAGCGTCCATTACTCATTCATTTCCCGTCAGAAGTAGGAAAATGTTGGCAGATATCGTGTTATTCCTACACTGTGTTTGTGAAGTTTCTATTATTAGATTTCTAACTCTGGGTAATGGAATTTATTGTTTTAACACAGTATAATGTTCATTTAGGTCCTAGCAATGGAAGGTCGCAATCATGGATCTGTATTATGGCTCTTCTGAGCCAAACTTGGGTGACTTCAGAATCCTTTGGGTACATTATTATGAGTCTTAACTGTGTCAGAAAAGTCCAATACAGATTTGTTTTACTATGGAAAACTGTTATGAGGTGATTTCTTGCAGTTTGCCATGTTATTTCACGCTATAAATTGCCAAAAATGAAATTTATTTGGAAAATCTGCAACATAAATCGACATGCTGAAAATTTAAAATTTGTACCATTTGTGGTAGAAGGAATGGAAAGGAAGAAAGTGCACCGATCTAAATGTAAATGTATAATTAGATCGTAGGTGGATGTAGATGGCACTCACCTTTTTTAGGTCTTGTTAACTTGCGTATCGGTCACTAGGGACCATTAAGTATCCAGGAGTAAATTTCCTCAGTATTCGGTATGCTGCAAATCCCTGGTAGCTAGTATGTAGCTCAGACCGAGTTACCATAGGAGTATAGATCCAATAGAGTTATCAGCCTATTTGCGCCCCCAGTGGTCTATGATCCAAAACTTCTTGTAATTCATAAAGGGTTTTTATTATTTCTCAAAAAAAGCACAAACAACGCGTTTCGACAGTAAAAAATGTCTTCCTCGGGTATATTGTTAAAAGTGTTCCAAAGTTGTGGATAGCTCTATAGGAAATAGTATTATGCCATTTTTGTACCATAGGTCAGTTTTCTGAAGGTTTTTTCTGTCCCATAAGGGTATGTGCAGATGATCTGGAGACACCACGTCCTGGATGCAGTGCCTCCAGACCTGAGGGAAGCCGCAGGTGAGCGCAGGGTGAATTCAGCCGCGCTGTGCCCACGATCTGCAATCGGGGGAGGATGGTTTCTCCCTTCATTTACCCGCCAAGATCACATTCGACTCTGAATGCTGCGGAGACGCGCCAGCGCGACAAGCACAGGTGAGAAAACACTGCGTACAAAAGAAGCTCAGTGGGCATGGGATTTCTAGAAATCCCATCCACTGTGCTTGTAATGCAGCATTTTGGACGCAGCTGCATCCAAAACGCTGCTAATACTGATCGTGTGCACGCAGCCTAAGAATAATACTATTAGGTTACCTTAGGTTCTGTTCACATCTACAGCGGGTATTTCCCTTTTTTGAATCCATTTTGGGATGACAAAAACAGACAGAAGAAGATGAAAAAAATCCAATTCAGAATCAATTTACATAAATGGGAACAGAAATGACTATTTGACTATAATCCATCTGCCATCTGTTTTTCATCTGGATCAAGAAACGTAGCCTACACAATTTTTTTATGGCCAAAGAAACAAGAACAACTGGATCTGCTTTTTTAACATAGAAACCTATTGGAAAAGTATAATAACTGATGTTCATTTGTTGTCATCTGTTAACAGATCCATTATCTATGGTATGCATTGCACATGCCCAGAACGAGGGGCGTAACTACGTTAGGTGCAGAAGTTGCAATCGCACACGGGCCCGAGAACTTAGAGGGCCCAAAAGTCCCCTTTGCCTATAGAAAAAAAGACTAGTGCTACTAAAGAGCTGCAATAATTGGGGCCCTGTTGAAAGTTTGGTATCGGGGCCCATGAGCTTCAAGTTATGTTACTGCCCCGAACACTAATGGTGCGGAGACATATCTGTAGTAAAAAAGGATCCATTACAAATATGGATGCAAAATGGAAACAAATGAGCGTAGCCAGACAATATTTTTTAATACTGCATCCATTTTAAAAAGATGACAACATGTCAACAGAGCCCAACATTGATTTTGTTGGTCTGCTGCAGTTGGGTAGCGTAGATACTAAAATCTGGCTGTATTACAGCTGTTATCTTAAACAATGCACCAACATAAATATGCAGGATATCAACAGATTTCATAAAAATGCAACACATACATCTAAAGTGATGGGTTAAATTCAGATTCTAATGGAAAGGCAGATCTTACGAGATACAAAGAGTATATCCAGCCACGAGGTGGCGCATGAGGACTATTATGCGGTAATTTATATGCTTCTACAAACCCTCAGCACCACCATTACTAGCTGTGCTTCTCCAAACCATCTATGAACACACACACACATATATATATGGCTATGTTCACACACAATTTGCGTTTTTTTTAGCACTCTTAAAAGCACTTGCATTTTTTTAAGAGTGCTAAAAAATGTCCCTTGTGTGTCTGAAAGGATTTGCCACGTTTTTGGACTTAGTCATTTTTTCACCAAAAACGCAGGCAAAAACGCAAGCGTTAACGCAGGGTGCATAAATGTGCCTTTTAAAAATGCAAGTGTTTCCCATAGGGCCCCCATGTTAAAAAAAACGCATGTGCGTTTTTTCAACATGGGCCCCTATGGGAAACGCATGCGTTTTTGAATGGCACTAAAAGGTATTAATGTACCATGCGTTTTTGCATGCGTTTCCCATAGGGCCCCATGTTAAAAAAACGCATGCGTTTTTTGAAAAACGCACATGCGTTTTTTTACAGCACCCAAAAACGCTGCATGCAGCGTTTTTTGGACTAGGGGTAAAAAACGCAAATGGAGCTGAAAAACGCAGCTACACTCAAATGTACCCTGCGTTAACGCACCTGCGTTTTTTTTAACAGCCCAAAAACGCAGAGGTGGTCAAAAAAACGCATGTGTGTGAACATGGCCTATGATATCCAGACATGTCTGTTTTGTTTTCATGTGAGTAAGCTTTGGTTTGGTTCATAAACAAGGTGAACTCGTGAGGTTACCAGTTAGAGAGATCACAGTAGTTCCTAACCAACAACTAAAGCCAAGGTTTAGGTAAGGTTTAGGTCTCATTTCTCATTCCATTTATGACTTTGTAGGAATCTCAAAAAATAACAAAGATTCTGACATTCTCCTGACAAAGTCATTGTCACCGTTCCATTGGTGCCGATGCTCTTCAGTTCCGCTGCTGCAGCTCTCACTTCCTGTTGATTAACTCTTACGTCCTAAGTCAGGTAGAGCAAAGCCAATGGTGATTGGGCGAGGGGCTCGCGTGGTTCACAACCTCAGGGCGGCCCCGAGAGCGTGAGTGTTGACACCACTAGAATGGTCCCCGCAGCAGAGGCGAGTATAATCTTTTTTATTTCAATGCCGCCAAACACGGGGAATCAGAAGGGGGTGCCCTAGTAGGGACAAACCCTATAATGAAGCAAATTATGATTTTATGGGGCTCTATTTGGTTACACTAATGGCCGCTTTACACGTCCCAACATCGTTTCGATATTGGATACAACGGCATGGGAGCGCGCACATTTTTGGCAGTAATCCAAGATCGCATAGGAGCTGTCACACAGGGAGGTATCGGCAGGCAACACAACTGCGATGTATACGCCCCCTTGTACGAGCGAACCAGGGAACGACCATTTAACATAGGAGTGAATAGGGGAAGTTGTTCTCCAAATTGTTGGGCTGTCACACAGCACGATCCTGCCAGATCGTCCATCCAATATAGGCCAGTTGGAGAGCCTGCACAAGTTCCCCCGATATCGTTTTGGCATCGTTCTGGCATCGAATTGCACATTTACACCACACGACGCACGAACGATATCGGCGCCAACGCACAAACCACGTGACTTTTTATCGTTGTTGGACAACGATATCGGGACGTGTGAAGCGGCCATAAGTAGACAATGCTAATGTGTCTGGATAATAAGATTGACCCGGTCAGAAAGCACATACGGAGTTTTGTGAATGAAAAATCATAGGTTTATACTGAAAATCACATATTTGGTAAATAGTAACTGTCATTTTAACAAACTGCATAAATCAATTGTGCAAGTGAATATAAAAAACTTTGCTATAAATCTTTACCAGAGAAGTCTTTTTTACCCATTTATGAGACACTGTTCTTCCCTCCTCCTGAACTAATCACCCTCTGCTCAAATCCATCTACGTGAAAGTAAAACTGATTTTAACACAGTGAAGTGTTTGGTTTGAGCTCTTATGCTCTATGGAGATGGGACAAGGAGGGGGAGTGAGGAGCACCCTGCACAGTGAGAGACCAGGCAGACCGGATATTTCACCTCAGAGCTGGATTCACAGTCACACAGGTAAGTTACTACTGAAAAATGTCTTCCTTGCTGCTGCTTCTTCCTGTCTGCTGCAGAGAAAGAAGACTCCTCCACTTGGGCAAAGACCACAGAAAATTAGGGAAAGAGATTGTAGAGTGGAAATATGGTGGAAAATACACAACAGCACACAATACAGTTAATTCTAAACAATTACCTGAAGCTACATGTTCACTTTAAAGAATGTAGCCCAAATATAAAACTCCACCTCAGATGGGTATGTGTTTTCTTGCCATAGACACAATCTCACCATAATTTTTAGTTTAAAACTCCAGTAAAATTAATATTTTGGGACACATTGTTTATGACATTTTTGCGCATTGGACACTCTCAAGACCGATATGCATAAGGGCATACCTTTAGGGGATGCACAGATTGATGTCACACCAAGGTCCTGGCACCAGAGAGGACCCAAGGCCAAAGAAGACATAATGGAATTATGAATAGCAGATGATAGATGATGGGGGGCTGTTTACACATTTTGCTCTGAGATCCAAAGGCATACAATTACCCTTTAGTCTATGTCTGATTTTTCATGATGTAGCATTTTGTGAAGACTAGCTAGGCTCATTGCTACATCACGAATGGTCGTCGCTGAGCCGGCAGCCTTCCCTCTGATGCCAAGGACACTTTAACATTCGTCACTTTAATTGGATGCAAATTTACTGAAGCACAATGAAATATCCGCTCAATAACAAGACTATGAGTAGTGTCCCATTTTACCCATCATCATTTTCTTGATTAAGATCCTAGAATAGTTCTCAAGCTTAAATTGCAGCCAATTACCCAGATTGTGCCGTTATGTGGCTCCTCGTATGTACCAACAGCTTCACATATTTCATATTGATTGACATAACAGGAGAGGGCATGTGAACTAGAAGTGATTGTAGATGTTTGCTGCATGCTGGAGCAGTGCCAAGCAGTCTACAGTCTTTCACTAGATGGCGCTGCTATACTTATGGATACGGTATACTTTGCTCTGTAAATATTGCAGTGCTCATCTATTTCATATCCGCAACACTGGGTGGACCCTGCTTCTCCTTGCAAATGGGAATAACAAATCCATAACCCCTATGTAATTAAAAGTGTTCATTAGGCTATCGCTTGCATAGTAAAGTACCGCAGAGCGCTTACAAAACTGCAGCACTAGCAACCACTGATATTTGCTACGCTGTGCTGCACCTTGACGCATAGTAAAATGTGACACACCATGCATCAGACATTTGTCCTGGTGCTAGGATCAACAATGATCAACTGTAATCTGTGGAGACAGGAGCGTCACTACAACAGGCGCAGGGATTGCAATCACACCCAAGCCCTGTAGCCTAGGGGGTCCCAAAAGTCCCTTTGGGCTATAGGAAAAGACTAACGCTATCAAAGATTTGCAATAATTTGGGGCCTTGGAGCTTTCACATCGGGGTCCATGAGCTTCAAAATGCAACACTGTGCGGAGCCCCAAGAAAAAGTGTTCAGTTCCCCTGCAACACCTCCACTGGGGAAATATGGCACTGTACAGTCCCCATTAAAATCAATAAAGCATTCACCTATTGTACAGATGTCTCGAGTCCTCAGGCAACATTTGTAACTAATCCAATTACAAGAAGAGACCTCCTGCCCCATATTTTTTTTGAAGTCTTTACATATTTAAAAATATTTTTTTCAAACTAGGCAATCCCTTTAAACTATTTGTACCTGAAAGGGTTAAACCAATCTATAGGTGCAGTCCAAAGCTGCAGATCAGGGGGCTGTGTGCAGCTTGTGTCCAATTTGTTAGAAAGGCAGGTGTCCAACTAAATCTCCTATCCCCCTGCTCCTAGAGAATTTGCAAAACCATGATGGCTGAGTCAACAAAAATATGGAGATTTTCTGATCATCATAATGGGAGACCCAGACAATGGGGTTTAGGGCACTGCCCTCCGGAGGCCACACTAGGTACTACAAGTTTGTAGACACCGCCCCCTCCGCTTATAAACCCCTACCGCAGGGAACATCCTCAGTTTTAAACTTAGTGTGCTCGGAGGTATCACACGCTTTGCTTGCACTTCACTGCATTCTCACATCTTACGTGATGGCGTATGAAGACAAGGTAAAATGGTCCCGGTCGGGGACCTCCGGCAGTCTCCCTGCTCACCCTCGGGAACACGCAGGTCGAGGTACCGGAGGGCCTAGAGCCTGGACACTGCGTGTCCTCCCGGTACGCTGTCGCGCTCCTTCCCATCCCTCCTTGGGGGCTCTGGAAAGTGGGAGACTGGAGCCTCGCACAGCTCCGCTCCGTCCGAGGCCTCCCTAAATGGTGCTTACAGACCGGACTGGAGCCAGCCCAGTCCGAGGCCTCCCTAAATGGTGCTTACAGACCGGACTGGTGCTGCACCCCCGTCCGAGGCCTCCCTAAATGGTGCTTACAGACCGGACCGGCACTGAGATGCCTTGTGTGTCTCCGGTGTGCCTGGGGGTGGTGTCTGACATCTTATGTGTTCTGACACTCAGACCGCGCGTAACCCTCGGGTCCGCGGTTCTGGCGGTGTACCCTGTGCTGGGATCACCCTGGCTGACCGCCCTGTGTGACACAGGGGCTGCGGCTGTAGGCTTCAGACTTTGTCTGCAGCCTTAGTATTGTGTTGTGTTTGTCACGATACTTCCCGCGCTGCGGGCTCCGGCGCCTACATTATGAGGCTGCCGGAGGAGAGAAGCAGCCCAGGTGGTGACGTCATCGATGGGCGTGCGTGTGGGCTTCCCGCGTGTTTTCAGCGCCGCCCACAGTTTCTCTGCCGGCGGCCATCTTTCCCCTCTCGTCCCGGCTGGGATCTGATTGAAGTGCACTGTTGCACTCCAGGGGAGACCGGAAGCCCTCGCGGAGGCCACACACGCACACCACTTCCTCCCACCGCGTTACTGCGGTCGGTAAGCCGCCGGTTGTACCGGTTTTTGTTCTAGATTGGCTTATTTCCCCTGCTGTGGGTATGTCCTCAGCTAGGAAGAGCGCTGCTAAAGCGGCCATTGTCACCGCTGCCTGTGCTACATGCAACGGGACACTGGTTGAGGGGTCCTGCAATAACTGCGGACGCCCAGAGGCCCGGACTGATACTGCTGAGACAGTAGCTCCGGTGCTGTACCCTGAGGTTCAGGTGATCCCAGGACCATGGGAAACACAGAATAAGATTAATGAATCTTTGTTATCCCAGCTGTCCTCCATGTCGCAATCCCTGGAGGCACTTAATAGGAGACTGGAAAGCCCAGCTACTCCTTCCAGTTACCCCGGGTGTCTCCTTCCTCGACTGTGAGACCCCTTAAGCGGACTCGACGTGATGATTCACCCGAGCTCCAGGCTCTCTCTGAGGAGGAGCGTCTCTCTGATGGTGATGAGGATGATGGGGGTTCAATGCTCGGGTCTATGTCAGAACCACCAGACGGGGTGGAGGATCTGGTGTCCTCCATCAACGAGACTTTGCGTTTCGTGACACCCCCTGAAGAGGTGACAGTTCACCCGAAGGAGGTCTATCAATGGCTGCGGCCGGAAGCTAGACCAAGTGGTTCCTTTATGGACCACACTAACTTTGGAAGGGTGATTAGAGCACCCAGGGTTCATCCTGGGCGGCGTTATGTCCGCAAATCTAAGGACAATCGCTTCCCCTTCTCTCAGGAGATGCTTCAGGAGTGGTCGCAGTCCCCGAAGGTGGACGCTTCCATGACCAGGATTGCTGCACGCTCCCTTTTCTCTGCCTCTGATAGCTCCTCGTTGAAGGATGCGACTGATAGACAGGTCGAGCAACTCGCCAAGTCTTCTTATGAGGCTGTGGGGTCTTCATTTGCCCCTAATTTTGCCACGGTCTGGACTCTGCAGGCGATCACCACCTGCTTGGATGGTATCACTGATCTGGCAGGGTCCAGTCCAGAGGTCCTGGCGCTTACCGATAGGGCAAGGGCCTATGCGGACTACGCCAGGACCGCAACATTGGAAACTGCCACCCGCTCTGCCGTGGCTTCGGCCAACGCTATAGCGATCCGAAGGTTGTTGTGGCTGCGTCTTTGGGACTCAGATGCCACGTCTAAGAAGATTTTGCAAAATCTTCCGTTCTCTGGTGATAGGCTTTTTGGTACCGAGCTGGACAAGCTGATAAAGGATTCTGCGGAGTCAAAGATCCCACAGAATAAACCTAAGCCACGGTTTGCCGTAAAAAGGAACCCTAAACAGTGGTCCTTTCGTTCCAGCTCGCAGCCATCAGCATCGTCTGCCCGCGCGGACAGAGGGGGCAAGCCCTCTACTCAGTGGCGCCCCAAGGGTCGCCAAAAGAAGCCGGCAGGGGCAACCGCTGTCACCCCCAAACCAGCTTCCGCATGACTCGCTCTCTCGTCCTGCCTCCCCACAGGTGGGGGGCCGCCTGTCTCATTTTCAGGACAGATGGCTACTCCACGTCCAAGACCAGTGGGTCAGAGACGTAGTCTCGCGAGGCTACAGGATAGAGCTGACGTCGCAGCCGGCACACCGATTCCATCGGTCTGTCCCATCCCCAGAAAAGGCTCAGGCTTTTCACCTGGTGTTGGAGGGACTCCGCAGAGACGGAGTAGTGGTCCCAGTGCCTTCTGGGGAGAGGTTCCGGGGTTTTTACTCCAACCTCTTTATCGTCCCAAAGAAGGATGGCTCTTTCCGCCCGGTTCTGGACCTCAAGTTGTTCAACCGTCACGTGTTGGTTCGGAAGTTCCGCATGGAATCCCTGCGCTCCGTGATCGCGGCTGTGTCGCAGGGAGACTTCCTGGCGTCCATAGATATCCGAGACGCGTACCTTCACGTGCCCATTGCACCAGCCCATCAGCGCTGGTTGAGATTTGCAGTGGGGGACGAACATTACCAGTTTGTGGCGCTGCCTTTCGGACTGGCCTCGGCACCGCGGGTGTTCACGAAGGTGATGGCCTCCATGATGGCCCTCCTACATGTGCAGGGACATGCCGTCATACCCTATTTAGACGACCTGCTGGTCAGGGCGCCATCGGAACTCCTTTGTCAGAAGAGCCTGGATGTGACCATGCAGTCTCTGGAACAGTTTGGATGGCTTCTCAATATTCAGAAGTCAACCCTGGTTCCGACACAGTCATTGACTTACCTGGGCATGAACTTTCACACAGACTCAGCTCTGGTGTCTCTGCCGCAAGCCAAACAGCTGGCCATACAATCGGGGGTGCGCGATCTCCTCATGTCACCACATTCATCTCTGCGGGTGTTGATGAAGCTGGTGGGGCGCATGGTGGCTGCAATAGAGGCGGTGCCTTTTGCACAGTTTCGCCTCCGTCCTCTCCAGTTGGAAGTCCTCAGCAGATGGGACAAGAGGACGTCCTCTCTGGATCAGTTGGTGGTCCTTTCCCAACCGACCAGGGACTCCCTGCAGTGGTGGCTCCGGCCAGGTCACCTGTCACGGGGCCGGTCTTTCCTCAAACCGTCATGGTTAGTGGTGACCACCGACGCCAGCCTGAAGGGCTGGGGAGCGGTGTTCCTACACCACAGGGCTCAAGGCCTCTGGACTCAGTCGGAGTCAGCGTTGCAAATCAACGTGCTGGAGATCAAGGCGATCTACCTGGCACTCCTGGCTTTTCAGACGTTCCTCTCAGGACACCCCATTCGGGTTCAATCCGACAACGCGACGGCCGTCGCCTATATAAACCATCAGGGAGGAACCAGGAGTGCTCTGGCCCTAGCCGAAGTCCACCGCATTCTATCCTGGGTGGAGGACAACGACTGCCTGATCTCCGCAGTTCACATCCCAGGGGTCGAAAACTGGGAGGCCGACTATCTGAGCCGGCAGGGGATGGACGCCGGAGAGTGGTCCCTTCATCCAGACGTCTTCCGGGACATCTGCAGCAGATGGGGCTTTCCGGACGTGGATCTGATGGCCTCGCGGCTGAATCATCAGGTGCCGCAATACATGGCGAGATCATGGGATCCTCAGTCTCTGGGGGCAGACGCCCTGATCCTGAGTTGGCCCAGCTTCCATCTACCATATGTGTTCCCTCCTCTAGCTCTGATTCCCAGGGTTCTGTGGAAAATCAGGTCGGAATGCAGGGTAGCCATTCTGGTGGCTCCAGATTGGCCCAGGAGGTCCTGGTATCCGGACCTGTGGCAACTGTCAGGCGGACACCGGTGGGCTCTTCCAGAACGCGCAGATCTTCTCGCGCAAGGCCCATTCTTCCATCTCAATTCCAGGGCCCTCAGATTGACTGCATGGCTCTTGAGGCCTGGCTGCTGACATCCAGAGGCTTCTCTTCTACAGTGGTTGCCACTATGAATCGGGCTAGGAAGCCTGTTTCGCGGAGGATATACCACAGGACGTGGAAAATCTTTTTCTGCTGGTGTGCCTCTGGTGGCCGGTCTCCGTGGCCCTTGTCCATCCCGACCTTGTTGGCTTTCCTACAATCGGGTTTGGAATTGGGCTTATCCCTCAGCTCCCTGAAGGGTCAAGTATCAGCTCTTTCAGTGCTGTTTGACAGGCGTTTGGCGCTCCTTCCTAAGGTCCGTCAGTTTCTGCAAGGGGTGTCTCGGGTGGTTCCACCATATAGGCGACCGCTGGACCCTTGGGACCTTAACATGGTTCTGACGACTCTGCAGAAACCGCCGTTCGAGCCTCTGAGGGAAGTCCCCCTTTCTCGTCTGTCCCAGAAAGTAGTCTTTCTGGTGGCAATTACATCTCTGAGAAGGGTTTCTGAGTTGGCTGCACTGTCGTGCAAGTCACCCTTTCTGGTGGTTCACCAGGACAAGGTGGTGTTGCGCCCGCGGGCAGAATTTTTGCCAAAAGTGGTTTCCACTTTCCACTTGAACCAGGAGATTGTACTCCCATCATTTTGTCCCGCTCCTGTTCATCAGATTGAGCGTGACCTCCACACTCTGGATCTCGTGAGGGCTGTACGCATTTATGTGTCCAGGACTGCCTCCTTCCGGAGTTCGGACTCGTTGTTCATCCTTACGGCGGGTCGCTGTAAGGGGTCCGCGGCATCAAAATCGACCTTGGCCAGATGGATCAAGGCACCCATTCAAGAGGCTTACCGTTCTTCAGGCATGCCTCTCCCGGTGGGCTTGAAGGCGCACTCGACCAGAGCAGTCGGTGCTTCCTGGGCTTTGCGACATCGCGCTTCAGCTCTGCAGGTGTGTCAGGCGGCCACATGGTCCAGCCTGCACACTTTCTCTAAGCACTATATGGTGCATGCCCATGCCTCTGCAGATGCAGGTTTGGGCAGGCGGGTCCTCCAGGCGGCGGTTGCCCACATTTGAGGGGGACCGTGTATTTCAACGTCTTTGAGGAACTCTTCCCGCCCTGGGGTTTGCTTTAGGACATCCCCATTGTCTGGGTCTCCCATTATGATGATCAGAAAAAAGAGAATTTTGTTTACGTACCGTAAATTCTTTTTTCTTGAATCATCAATGGGAGACCCAGCACCCACCCAGTTGTTCCGTTGCATGTTGTTGCATTTGCTCTGTTCCCTGTTGGGACAGTTTTTTTTTTTTATTCCGGGTTGTTGGACCGTCTGTGTACGGTTTCTTTCCCGATGTTTCGGTTGTGGTTTCTTTGTCTCCTCGCAGCTTATGGACCAAACTGAGGATGTTCCCTGCGGTAGGGGTTTATAAGCGGAGGGGGCGGTGTCTACAAACTTGTAGTACCTAGTGTGGCCTCCGGAGGGCAGTGCCCTAAACCCCATTGTCTGGGTCTCCCATTGATGATTCAAGAAAAAAGAATTTACGGTACGTAAACAAAATTCTCTTTTTCTCTGTGCAAAGGCTGGGCTGTACAATGGGTCTTCTCCTTCCTGTCTGTGATTCTCCAGCCCCTTCACTTGCCTCTGGTCTTTGAATGACAGGTCAGTGTTTTTAAGCTGGCCTGAATTATCTGTGATAAATCTTGCTTCAGTGCCGTCATTGCCATGGGTGGTGCTTATTGAGCTCCTGATTGGTCTATAATTATTTAATGGCGCAGTACTTGCCAAGGATGGCACATGCAAAGTTGTCTCAAAAAGACATAATTGAGAAAGAAACTCAATCTGCACATGTGCTGCCCGTGGCAATGACAGTGCCAGCATGAGATTGTAGAAATAAAAGGTAGGTCACTAAAAGAGCAGTGACCTGTCACTCAAAAACCAGAGGCAGGTGGAGGAATCAGGGAATCACAAAACAGAAGATCCCTGTGATTTATATCCGACCCCTATGCACTGAAATTTAATTAGCAGGAAACTGTTATTGTTGATTAAAGAAAAACAACAGCACATCTCTTCATTAAAGACACCACTTTAATCAGTATTTCAGTGTGATTACAACCATATTTATGAAATTGTGCTAACAGGTTATCTTTAAAGGGGAACACTGGGGACATAAATACATTATTGCACTGACCCTGGCCTCCTACATGATGAAGCAGAGCTGTCCACTGCAGTTCTAAGATCTATAGATTCCTTATAAATCAATAAAACCGTATCTGCTCATCAGTCCCCTCCCTTCGTGGACACTGGACAGAGAAATTCAGTCTCATGCTGATGCAGTGACAGGAGGTGTGTCAGGGGTGTTGACCATAGCGGCTCCAGGGTCATCTTACAGTCATGGCCAAAAGTTTTGAGAATGATACAAATATTAATTTTTACGAAGTCATGTTTCAGTTTTTCTAATGGCAGTTTGCATATACTCCAGAATGTCATAAAGAGTGATCAGCTTAACATCAATTACTTGCAAAGTCAATCATTGCAGTCCTGCCTTAAAAGGAGCAGCTAACATCGTTTTAGTGATTGTTCCATTAACACAGGTGTGGGTGTTGATGAGGACAGGGCTGGCGATCAATCAGTCATGATTAAGTAAGAATGACACCACTGGACACTTTAAAAGGAGGCTGGTGCTTGGTATCATTGTTTCTCTTCAGTTAACCATGGTTATCACTAAAGAAACACGTGCAGCCATCATTGAACTGCACAAAAATGGCCTAACAGGGAAGAGTATCGCAGCTACAAAGATTGCACCTCAGTCAACAATCTATCGCATCATCAAGAACTTCAAGGAGAGAGCTTCCATTGTTGTCAAAAAGGCTCCAGGGCGCCCAAGAAAGACCAGCAAGCGCCAGGACCGTATCTTAAAACTGTTTCAGCTGCGGGATCGGACTACCAGCAGTGCCGAGCTTGCTCAGGAATGGCAGCAGACTGGTGTGAGTGCTTCTGCACGCACTGTGAGGCGGAGACTCTTTGAGCAAGGCCTGGTTTCAAGGAGGGCAGCAAAGAAGCCACTTCTCTCCAGAAAAAACATCAGGGACCGACTGATATTCTGCAAAAGGTACAGGGAGTTGACTACTGAGGACTGGGGTAAAGTCATTTTCTCTGATGAATCCCCTTTTCGATTGTTTGGGACATCTGGAAAACAGCTTATTTGGAGAAGAAGAGGTGAGCGCTACCACCAGTCTTGTCTCATGCCAACTGTAAAGCATCCTGAAACCATTCATGTGTGGGGTTGTTTCTCAGCCAAGGGAATCGGCTCACTCACAGTCTTGCCTAAAAACACAGCCATGAATAAAGAATGGTACCGGAATGTCCTCCAAGAGCAACTTCTCCCAACCGTCCAAAAGCAGTTTGGCGCCCAACAATGCCTTTTCCAGCATGAAGGAGCACCTTGCCATAAAGCAAAGGTGATAACTAAATGGCTCAGGGAACAAAACAGAGATTTTGGGTCCATGGCCTGGAAACTCCCCAGATCTTAATCCCATTGAGAACTTGTGGTCAATCATCAAGAGACGGGTGGACAAACAAAAACCAACAAATTCTGGTAAAATGCAAGCATTGATTAAGCAAGAATGGACTGCTATCAATCAGGATTTGGTCCAGAAGTTGATTGAGAGCATGCCAGGGAGAATTTCAGAGGTCCTGAAGAAGAAGGGTCAACACTGCAAATATTGACTTGCTGCATTAACTGTCAATATAACTTTTTGGTACTCATAATATGATTGCAATTATATTTCTGTATGTGATATAAACATCAGACAAACACAAATAAAAACCAAAGGGCAGCAGATCATGTGAAAATATCATTTTGGTGTCATTCTCAAAACTTTTGGACATGACTATACATTCCCGCCTCCTCACACTTTTGTATGAACAGGGGGGATGGCCGCCAGCCCCATGGTCACATTACAATTTTGCCCCTGATATACCATGCTATGTAATGTATGAACAGAGGTATTCTCCTTTCAAATAGCAATCATGTCACCAAGCAGATTTAAATACACACTGTGATATGGTGGTGTATAATGTGTACTGACTTGTATCAGGCTAGGAGCAGAGGCAAAACACTGTGTTAATTGAATCAGCACTTACATGGTCTCCCCTCCCCAATATCAATTTGATAGCTTCCTGTCCCCTGAAACTTTAGCACTATGCATGATTGAATCTCTCTGTCCCCGAAGTGAGGGGTGAAAGCAGAGGAGAAGATATGATTTTATTGATTTGTACATCCTAGAACTGTAGTGCCCAGCTCTGCTTTATCATGTAGGATACATGACATGCAGGGACAGTACAAAAATGTTTTATCTCTCCAGAGTTCCCATTTAAGGGAATCTGTCACCTAGTTTTTGCCACCTAATCTGAGAGAAACATAATGCAGAGACAGAGATTTCAGGGGCTGGCTGGAAAACGTTGGCCTGGGGGGCAAGCACACAGCAGTGGCCCATGATCAATGAGCTTCAAGGGCAGAGTGGCCTTCCAGACCAATATAACAGATGGCTGAGCGGCCCCAAAATTGCTGCTTGACTTCTCTGCTGCCTTTGAAACAGTCGACCACTCCCTCCTGCTTCAAATTCTAGAATCCTTGGCATCACTGACCTGGCCCTCTCCTGGATCTCCTCGTACCTTCAGCGTCAACCACTCCCACACCTCCTCCTTACCCTAGCCCCTATCTGTTGGAGTTCCCCAAGGCTCAGTCCTGGGACCCTTACTCTTCTCTATCTACACCCTCGGCATAGGCCAACTCATCGAGTCCCACGGCCTCCAATACCACCTCTACACCGACAACACCCAGCTCTACCTCTCCGGCCCTGACATCACCTCCCTGCTATCCAAAATCACACACTGCATGTCCACCATCTCATCCTTCTTCTTCGCTCGTTTTCCTCAAACTCAACATGGACAAAACCGAGTTCATCGTCTTCCCCCCAAGTTGCTCTTCCCCCCTACCCGACCTAACCATCACTGTCAACGACTGCACACTCTCACCTGTCCCCCACGCCAAGTGCCTCGGTGTAATCCTCAACTCTGCCCTCTCCTTCAAGCCACACATCCAGGCCCATGCCATCTCCTGCAACCTCCAGTTTAAAAACATCTCACGGATCCGCTCCTTCCTTGACCATGACACTGCCAAAACGCTTGTCCACGCCCTCATTATCACCTGCCTCAACTACTGCAACCTCCTGTTCACCGGCCTCCCCACTTCATCCTTGCACCCATCCGAAACATCCTGAATTCCGCTGCCCGACTCATCCACCTGTCTCCCCGTTACTCCACCGTCTCCCCCCTCTGCCAAGCCCTCACTGGCTCCCTACTTCCCAGAGATCTCAGTTCAAAACCCTAACCCTGACATACAAGGCCATCCACAACCTGTCCCCTTCATACATTTCCGACTTGGTCTCCCGATACCACCCCTCACGCAATCTGTGCTCCTCTCAAGAACTCCTTCTCTTCTCCCCCCGAATCTCCCACAACCGCATACAAGAATTCTCTTGTGCATCCGCCATAATCTGGAACTCTCTTCCACACTACATCAGACACTCCCCTACCCTGGAAACCTTCAAGAAAAACCTTCCTTCAAGCCTATAACCCACACTGAGACCTAATCCGCTGCACCATCTCACCTCTCCCCTCCTACTGTCTCCCACCCATCCCCTATAGACTGTGAGTCCTTGTGGACAGGATCTCTGCCCTAATGTACCTGTATGATTTATTCGTCATTATTTATGTTCTCGTCCTTGTTCTGCCCTTACACATGTAAAGCGCCATGGAACCAATGGCGCTATATAAATAAATAATAATAATAAATAGTCCTCTAAATTTGTGAGCTCTGTATAACCCCCCAGCATACACAGAATGCTGTCAATCAGTGGTGTGGGTGGGGTCATACAAAACTCGGTATTCAGAGAACTGGTAGATCTACAGCAGAT
This sequence comes from Allobates femoralis, assembly GCA_033576535.1. NCBI lineage: Eukaryota > Metazoa > Chordata > Amphibia > Anura > Aromobatidae > Allobates > Allobates femoralis. Next base: position 341,954,580 of record JARQOC010000006.1, read on the forward strand.
AAAACTCATTTTATCAAAACTGCTTGTAGCCCAATAAGTTACTTTTGTCTGTGAAAGCTACAGACCATAGTTTTCCTCATAGAAAACTACCACTTGTTCACTTGTATGATGGGGTAAAAAAGGCCCCACAGAAAAAGTTAAAATAATGCCCATGGGTATATTTGTACACTTACCATAGTTTTAATTGATAAAGGGGACCCTATTTCGCTGAAAAGCATTGCTGCCTGGAGTATCTGATAGTATTCTTGTCTTGCTTTGAGTTTTTTTTTATATATTTTTTATTCATGCAAATCTTAATAATGGTTTTTAATATATGCAAATTATCTTTAAATCATCCTATCTTAATAGTGATTCCAGCTCCTATTTAACCCTAACATTCCCATAATGGGAATTTCTTCAGCTCCTATGTTTGTGCAAGGGAAGGGGCATTTTTTATGGGTCCTGGAGCTTCTACGGTAATTGTGCCCTTGAGCCTCCTCTTAGATTCCGCTGTCCAGGCAGTTTCATAGTTTGCCCCATACTAAATACAAGCCTGTCAGACCATACAGTGTAATGGAAATATTTGTTTCAATTCACCATGAAAACCTACAAAATATATATCTTAAAAATCAATAAAATGTGACAGTGTGAGCAAAAATGAGTTACATGACCTTGACCAAGGTCAATACGGACTGGGGGACAATGATAATTGAGGAACATTTATCTTGTGCGGTTCTTCTATTGTCTGCGCCCTTACTGGGATAGAATATAGACAGATCGGCATATCTCGGCTTTCTGTCACTAATTCATTATCTAGACTGGATCCCGGCAGAAGTGCTGCCTCATCATCAGCTCTGCTGGAATCAGCACAACTGGGAATAGTGTGCGGAGGAGAATCCCTTCATTGGAAATTCACTTGGAAATTCACTTGTCAAGGTAACCGTGACATTGCCTCGTGGCTGGGTATCCCATTTACAATCAGCACAATTCCTTGAATACAAAATCAGTTTAAGAATAGCATTTGATCAGGCTGAGATTATTGGCATTATTATTACCGTATATGCAATTACAAATGCTATATAGAGGAGCCATTTACAGCCCTTATAACAGAGGTGATCGCAACATTTCAACGGCATAGATACACAACGGCCAAATTACTGGACAGTGCACACTATTAGCTTTTTTAGGCTGGCTTCACACTTGCAGATGCATCTGCAGCGTTTTGCAGATGCATCTGCAAGTATCAGCATGCAGACCACGGCCGTGGTGTGAATGCTCTCATTGATTCCTATATGTGAGCCGTAAGCAGGCGTATGCCTGCTTACAGATCACACTCTCCCGCCCGCACTATGGACGCGAGATGTTGCGTCCAAGGTGCGGGGCGGGAGTGTGTGATCTGTCAGCAGGCATACGCCTGCTTACGGCTCACATATAGGAATCAATGAGAGCATTCAGACCGCGGTGTGCCCTATTATAAACATAGGGACCGCGGTCTGCATGCTGATACTTGCAGATGCAAGTGTGAAGGCAGCCTTAGTGAAGGCAAAAAACCGGCAAAAAAGAAAATTCCCACCTATGATATTTCCCCTATGATATTTCCCCAGATTTTTCTGATTTCATCTAGATGAACATGATGCTTCTATATAATAATTTGTACTGGAATCCTTTTGCCCTGAAGAGGGTTCAATTTATATACAGGTCCCAAGAAAAAACGTGTCATTGGTACACAGTTGTTGAGCTAAGGAGGCAGTAGCTTGGGTACTGGCTCCAGGAATGGTAGTGCCAGGTAGTCTATGGAGGATTTCAAAAAAGGTGTCTACAGATATAAGAACTAAAGCTTTAGTTGACCCATTGAAGAGGTAATTTTCACCTTAGGACGGACTATCAATATTAGATTGTTGGGTGTTTGACTTCTAGCACTGTTGCTGATCAGCCAATGAAAGGGCTATGGTGCTCATCTTGCAACCTCTTTAATCTTTGCTCAGAGTCAGACCCCCACTGATCTGATATTGATGGTCTCTCCTAAGGTGTGGTGAATAGTCATCCTGGACACTCCTTTACCTTCACACCACTAATTTTCTTAGCTTTTTTTTTTTAACATTTGCCAGCTGAACAGCTTCTTCCCAACTCCCCAATACACAAGACGCTTGGTTCGGCTGAGCACTCCGATGTTCTCTATGATAGAGGTGCTGCCAGCAGATTGGTAACTATAGTGGGTGCAGTGGTTGCAGTGACTAAGGGTATCGTCACACGAGGTGACGTTGCCGGAGATATCGGCATTGACGGAAGGGAGCGCGCACATTATTGGTGCCCCGTCAGCGTCGCCGTTGCATGTTTACATGCAGCGATACCTCCGGCGACACACCGGCGATCTTACAGGCACTATCGCCGCTGGGGTGTCCAAAAACCCCAGCGGCGATTCTATAACATGGGAGCCTATGGCTTCCATCACCTGTAAGATCGCCGTCCCCCTATTACATGGGGCGATGTGTGCACATCACCCCAGAGTGCTCGCCTGGTTTCACAGCACTGCTGAGAAACCAGGCGACCACTCAAAGGCGTCGCCATTGCCTATTTACATTAGGCAACGCACATGGCATGTCGGCGGCGATAGGCCACGCCCCTGTGTCACCTATAAATTCGCCTGCGTGATTCGCCCCTAAGGGTACCGTCACACGAGGTGTTTGCCGTCCCCCTGTTACATGGCGCGACGTGTGCACATCACCCCAGAGTGCTCGCCTGGTTTCAGAGCACTGCTGAGATACCAGGCGACCACTCAAAGGCGATCCACTGGATCACGACACTGTACCACGTAGAATTCCCCCGTTACAACACCAAGGTGCCGCGTATCCCAGACCAGAGAGGCAACCCATACAAACCTGATATAAGAGACTGTGGAACACTGGCTCTGTCACTGGAGAGAATCTCGGAGGCTACATTTTATCCTGGAAGAGTTTGGCCAGCCTGGAGTGGTATCCGGAGCGTCCAGAGAGTTTCAGGATAGAGAACAGCTAACAGAGGATTCTGTGGAGACAGAGGTGTTAGAAAAAAGGCAAAGAAACAGACTTCCAATTGCAAAGCACAGCAGTGTGGCCTGAGCAGGAGGCAAGATCATACAGAATGAAGATATTGCCCAGGCACCTCCCTTAACGAGAGTTTTGCCTTTTATGCACAGAGCATCACAGTAGAGACAGCCTTAATAGAGAACAGGTGCTCTACTGCTTTAAGTATGTGCAGGAGGCGGGGCACGCTTCCTAAGAGCATTTCCAGAAGAACTGCCAAGGAGACGCAGGTCCCATAGCAGAGAAAGGAGCCGACGATTGTCTGGACCCACGGATAGGGTGAGCAGTACAATTAAAGCTGCGTGCACAGAGGAGACCGGACCGACAGCTGAGTGCATGACAACTGCTGACTGGCATTATCAGTTCCTTGGATTTCTTTTTGTATTCCTTTCCTGTTTTATACTGTTCAACTATCTTTTCCCATATATCCATTGACAATTCTTTTCCTTTCCCCGTTACTCACAATCCAGAAACATCAGTGGCTGGATGAAAGATGCAAGAGTCTGGCTGGATCACAGAAACTCATTCAGCTTTTATGCACACACACTGATTAGAAACAAACAGGTCACAGGTGAGCATGTTACCTTATTAGCCATTCAAACCCATTTGTGTCAACTTCTGTGCATGTTATCAGGCCAAAATCACCAGGGTATGTGAACTTTTGATCAAGGTAATTTGGATGCTCTTCGTTGTCATTATGATTTAAAAAAAGAAAACATAGTAGTTTGACAATAAATGGCTTCACCCAACCACTAACCATGAGTGGAAAAATATGTTTTTGTGTTATCATTCATATTCTCTAAAAAAAGGCCAAGAAAGCAAAAAAATCTTCCGGGGTATGGAAATCGTTGACCAGAACTGTATATTAGAACAATTGTTAAGAATAGTTAGGCATATGAAAGGGGGTTCAATAGTAGTGGAAAGTTTAGCCTCTACAAACAACAATGTCATGATCGCCAATTTACTGCCTCCCAATGTCACATGGCACCCTAGTCTTCCCTGTAGCATCTGCTCCTGTTGCCATCCTATTCTGATCTAATGGTGGGGTTACACGTCCCGATATCGCGGCGATATCGGAGTCAACGACGCGGGAGCGCGCATTTAGTGCACGTTTCTCCCTGCATCGCATCGCCAGTTTACACGCCGCGATATCGGGATGCAACGTCCCTACGATGTGCACGCCCACCAACCCAGGAACAACCATTTAACATGGGAGTGAATGGGTGACGTCAGCGTGCACATCGTAGTTGGGCTGTCACACGCTGCGATGCTGGTACAACGGCCTTGCGATATCGGAGAGTTGAATAGCTCTGCTATTCAACTCCGATATCGTTTTGGCATCGTTCCAGCATCGCGTTGTATGCTAAAACACTACAACGCGCACCCGATATCGGCTCCAACTCGCGACCCACGTGACTTTTTGTAGGAGTTGGGTCGGAGTTGGACGCCGATATCGCGGCGTGTAAACCCACCATAAGAATTTGACCTCCAGGTTATATAGGGTTATAGGGGCTGTTATATCATGTTTTGAGGCTACAATATGTGCTTGCATTTCAGTAGACTAGATGAGGTCACATATATGACATCTGCTTACCGGTAAGTACATTAATTAGCATTTCTTTAAACACAGGCCCAAGGGCCTATATACATATTGGACTAAATTCAATCAACTGTTTAATTGGTATGGCGGCCTATCGACTCTCCATCAACAGTGGAGTCTAGCAGACAGTGGTGTAATTTGATGCTTATTTAGCCCAAATTTCAATTTCCAACAAGGCCCACAACTATCATAGATCTTTAATAATTTAGGTATTTTTAAATGAAACAAAGGGATCTTTAGGCCTCGTAAGCTGTCTACAGATTACATAACCAAACCTGCTGACAGATTCCTTTTAAGTCTAATTGTACCTTTATATAAATACACAGTTTTAAAGGATGATTGCTCACTTTTCTAATAAGTAATTCCCTTCTCGTTTCCAGTAAGATAAATGCTATATGCACATTGCGTGCTAGTGTTAGGCGTTATCTATTATGCTCCAATTCCCTTTGCAGTGAAGAGGTGAATGAGGTAAATGAGGTGAGAATGCTGCGCTTTATGTGAAGAAAATCTTCAAAGATGATTAACATCAATAATGCATCACATTTAACAAGGAAGATTGTTATTTAGGCATTCTTCTTTTAGGAACTTCTCCAATCTTCTGTAACATTTTGTTTTCAGGACATGCGAATAATACATCAGTAAAAGTATGTGCAGACGGAATCTTGTTTGCTGCGTTTTCAGAAATGTTAATCCGAGTCCTGTCTGAATTTTTTACTGACCCAAAGACTTGTATTAAAAGCGATGACTAAAAAAGAGAGTGGAGAAAGTGCACATAGGGTCTTACCCGTGTATAGGACTAAGCGGTATGGAGACAGAACCACTAACCTTGTAGGGTTGTGCCTTTCACAACACCTTCAGAACGTACACAGCTGCAGCCCTCCGCCCAAGTAGCTTAGACGATGTATAGGGTTAGAGGGAGGTTTTCCATGCACTGCCGTCCCAAGACACAAGGATTCCAAGGTCCAACAATGGTGTAGATACAACTGTACCTTTATTCTACTGACATGTTTCGTGAGCCAGCTGCCCACTTCTTCAGAGATATACAAGCCTATCAATAAAAGGGGATTAACAGTTTTTAAAGGATAAGTCGTGATGCCACCCATAGTGTGTGGCTATATGGGGCCACCGCTGCCAACAGGACCACTGGGGATAATGATGGGTGCAGCAAGATGATGAGCCCTCTATGGGCAGGTCTTGTCCCCAGGGCAACCATGAGTGTAATATAAGTGTAAAGTCTCCAGTACCTCCAGACAGCATCCCACTGTCTATTCACAGTTACCTCTCCGCAGGCACACAATCAAGACTCCACACCGTGCTGGGCTTTACCGGTCTTTATTTCAGCTTCAAACGGTACAGTTTACAGTCAGTTCACAGCAGCTGGGATGGTTTGTCTGCGGCACTCCCTTTCTGTGTTCCTCTCGGGCTTACTCTTACTCCATTCCGCATGCGAGTTATGGTCTGGCTGTCACGGGCTCTCAGTGCACTACCCCTTGGGTTACTAGTCCTAGTTCGATGGCTTTTCCTTCACCGCACTGGAGGTTGGGTCTCGGGACATAAAGACCCCGCACCCCACCGGTATCTGTGGTTGAGGCTTAAAGCTTCCCAGCCACATCTACAGAGCCAGCACTCTGGTCCTGGCCCAGTCCACCCAGTGTCCCAATTAGTCGGGTCCACCTGACGCCTTCAGTCTTTCCTCGGTCTCAGCCTGGGTCCCGGACTAGCCATCGATTGCTTCGGCCGCCGGGCCCCGCTATTCCCAGTCTGGTCTCTGTCACTGGTTAGCTGATGGGTGTCTCTGCTTAGGTGACATTTCCTCTACTTCTCCCGTTTGCTTTGGTCTTCCTTTTGTGTTGCTTTTTGTGTCGCCTATTGTGTCCTAACTTAGTGTTCCTGGGTTTTATTCCAGTTCCTCCACCCCTTACCGGTTTCTGTCTGTTCCACCCTCCACCTAGCTCCTCCCACCATTACTCACCTGACATGAAGTAACTTTGACATGGGATCGGAGGTGTGTGTGGGGTGTTGTTGCGAAGTGACCGACTTACCAATCCCAGCTGCTGTGCTCTGTTGTGGCCACCCATCTGGAGGGGCACCACACATACACTTGTTAGGTTGCTCACGCCTGGGGTCCTGAATAGACAATGGCAAGGAAGAGCGCAGGCGGCAGTGCAGCCGCAGTGACGCAATGGGCAAGAGACACAACATTTCCATGAGCTGAATGTGATCTCGGCTCCTGGAAATTATGTTATCACACCCAGGGGTGCACCGAACCCCACTGCCGCCTGAGCCGCGGCACTGACTACGGGGGGGGGGGGGTGGTGGTGCT